>JAKELI010000650.1:0-25943 GCA_021525025.1 Lactarius hengduanensis
GCTCCTCGTTCGTTCCTTCTTCTTCGAGGTCGATGAGAGGTTCCTCTCGACACTTTGTACTTCCTCGATGTAGGCGCCGCACACTTGTGGTCCTTGGCGTTGCCATGTGGGGCAGTCTCGTGAGAAGTGTCCCTTCTTGTGACAAGTGTAACAGGTTACGTCCCTTGCATCAATGACCCCTCGGCCCTGCGGCCTCCTGGCGGGTCCCCTCCCTATCCGTTGGTCCCTTTTCCAGGTTTCAAGGACTTCTTCTGCGTCCGCGAGTCAGGTGCGGACTCTGCCTGGGGTGGTGTCCATGGCGTCGGGGTGGTTTTGGCATTGTTGCCACCCTGGTTTCTGAGTGCTTGCCATGGGTGCATGGGCGAGTTCCGCTGGTTTTGCTGGTGGTTTTGCCCTTGGTTTTGTCCCTGTTGGGGTTTCTTATTGATGACTCGGGCGTTCATGTGGATCCAGCGCTTCTGTTGTTCTATAGCTGCCGCCTTCCATTGGGTGTAGGTGCTGGGACTGTGGAACTGGTATGCATTTCGATAGAGGTCGTAGGGCAACCCTCCTGTGAAGTAGTCGAGGACTAGGGGTTCGCTGGATCGGTAGTTGCTCTGGCAGATAAGGCGTTCGAACTTAGCTATGTAGCCGTCTATATCTCCTTTCTCCATCTTGATCCCTGTACGGAGTTCTTGGCATGCTTTCTCTTCTTCTAGGGTGTTGGTGAACTGCCTCTTGAATCCTCCTGCAACTGCTTCCCATAGCCATTCGTCGAGGGGGCCTAGCTTTCGCTTTTCCTGTTTTAGCCACTCGGAGGTCGAGAGGATCCACTCGTTAACGAGGGGGCCTTGGAAATAGGTGAGGAAAAGCATGGCCTTCCGGTACGGGGTTTGTATGATCACATTTTCGTCGTTTAAGTTTGTGAAGAGTGTCCATTGGGTGTAGAACTCAGCTGCTTTGGTATGATCTCCTGTGAAGACCATGGGTTCTTTTCCAAAGAACTTTTCTGCCCATTGTGCCGGGGGGGGTGTTGGCTCCCCCCAGCGGCCATCCCCCACTAGGGTCTCCGCCTGCATCGTCTCCTCCTCCATTTCCGTGAGGGTCCTCGCCTCCCCCTCTGGGTTGTTCCTTTCAATGTCCTGTATCAGGGTTGATATCTCCCATGAAGGCTGTGCGTGCTTGTGTTTTGGCCTCTGTGATGGTCGCCATGCGTGGTATGTGCGAAAGAATGGGGATTTGCTCAGCTAGTGCCTCGAGGACTGTTTCCTCATGTGTTTCTTCGTCTCCGAGGATGCGTATTTCCTCTGGGTTGCTTTTGAGTGATGGGGAAGGTGCAGGTGTCTTTGGTGTTGGCGAACGCGCGTGTTCTTCTTCTATTGGTTGTCCATCAATGGGGCCCCACTGATCTCTTGTTGTGACATCACTTGCGAGGATATTGCACTGGAGTACGTCGTGTGCAGGTTGGACGGCTTTGTACTTGTCTTGGGAGTGATCCCACTTGAGTTCGACCCAGCAGTGGCGGTCGAAATTGAATTCTATTGGATAGCTCTGTTTCTTGTATCTGGCGGCGTATCCGATGTCTTGGATGTCGCTTGACCAGAAGGCGTTCTTTAGGTATTTGACGGGGACGTTCCGTTCTCCTCGTCTGTCGATGTGATAAGTGTTGAAAGGAACCCACAGGTCCTTGGTGGTCGTGTTCAGATCTTGAGGATAAGCCACGGTGGGATCTTGGTCTTAATGTAACGTCTACCACGGACGTTTGCCTGACTTAGGCGGTTTGATGTGCTGATCCTCTCTGGTCCTATGTACCTGTGAAGGGGTTCTCCTAATGGCAAGGTGATGGGGGGAGAACGAACGACTCTGAGTTCGTCCCAAGACTCGTGGTTGACGATGTAGATGGTGTGGAAGGGCTTAGCGACTCGCTCATTGTGATAGAGATGTACTTGGAGGCAGACTGCGCCTGCTGGATAACTCACTGTCCACACGGTTGGTCAGACACGTGGGTAGCCAAAGGCCGAGGGTGTCACGGGGATCCAAAGGATATACAAGACGAGAGGATTCACTAAGAGAGGACCCCTTGTATAGAGGACGAGGCAAGAAGTGGTAATTGAAGAAGACCAAGATGCGGATCCTGGTCTTCGCGCGAGTCCTTATATACATGTATGAGGCAGCTTTCAAGCTCCTCTCGAATTGTAACTAGCCAATAGCGTAAGTAGAGCGAACCCTAATATAACTACTACTAGGAATGAGTCATATCGTACAATCACATGCTAAACCCTACAGCTGACTGATGCTGCGTAGTCCATGACTAAGTACTTCTGACACTCGTAAGTCATTACCGATGAGTCAGAGTTCACATCCCAGACGAAACGTAACAACACGGATGTACAATTCATTAGCAGACAGTACTTTAATGAGATGAATGCGAAAGTCTGAGCTGCCATGCGTTTGAGACTTATTGGCCCCATTGAAGAACATGGCTGCGGAGGAGGATGATGTCGAATGGGGTTGGATAAACCATCGGTCCCAGATGAAATGGCGAGTCTAAGGGTTGGAGTCAATGGCGACAATACAGAGGCCGTTTCAGACAGGTGCAGACGTGGCAGGAGTGTTGACGATGGGGCGATTGGGCTGTTGTTGACAGTGACAGCTTATGTCCAAATTCAAATTTACTAAGTGATGAAATAGTAAAGTGTGCGACCAACCCCGGTCAGTGATAATGGCCACCTCCATGAACAGCACCCAATCGCCGGCGGCGTGCCTGGTGTCCCCAGCCCCGTACCGCCTCCCGCTGGTCCCGTGGGTGCTGGAACCACACATCGCCCCATCGTCAACACTCCTGCCACGCTGTCCGAAACGACCTCCGTGTATCGTACTCTACTTATTCAACAACTCCTCGCCATTTTTATCGATAACTGCCTTCCAGTCTGCATAACCCTTGATGTTTTCAAGGTGAGCATACCCGGCTCGAATGAACTTAATGTAAACCTCTCCACAGTACTTTTCGAGTTTATCCCACCCCCTTTTCTGTGAGTCCATGTCGTTCGCGGCTGGCGAAGTAGCCTCAAATCGCCTGAGAAACTTGTGAGAATCATCGGAAATATCTGACCACTCTTCGATGAGGTCCCCAAAGACCTCGTCTGGCCAGTATGTGAGGGTGAAGCCCTTGGTGATAACCACTGTGGTGTTAAAGCTGGAAAAGTCTTGAGCCAGACGGTTGATTGTCGCAGATTCGATAGTTATTGTTGCCAATTTTTTGAATATATGGACAAGCGACCATACGAGAACCCACATAAAGGACTCGAGATCGTCAGCCGCCGTGTGCAGAGCTGGGTGGTTCGCGGCCCAGGCGTTGACGAGGCGCAAGGAAATGAAAGGTAGCGTGCCCTGCAGTACATAACATAGTTAACAGCGCGAACAAAAGAACATGCAACCCCGTGCAACGAACCGTTCGATCCCTCGATGGAACCCTCCGCCACTCGATCGCGTGGTCCAAATCGGCAAGAAACCCTCGGCATGAGCTTAAATTCACGTCGTCGCCAAGCTCGGGTCTGAGTCTGGGAAACATATAAATACAAACTCGAAGAAGAGAAGTATGGCGTGAACAAGCGTAAGACCTACAGGCTCGTGGAGCGGCTGTGGGGTCGTTCGATTGGCTCCCGCAGGCGAAGAATATTTCCGTTGCTAACGTCCCTGTGCAGCACACCCCCGAGATATAGATTATAGTGGCCTGCGATGGGGAATGGTGAGAGATCGAACAAACATGAAGACGAATCCTTCTCACCAATCATCGCGTGAAGGATTGATTCTAATAGCTCGGCTGGGCTCGGTATACCTGCCTCTGTATCCGAGGTATATAGGAGCGGAAGTCCCTCGAGCGCCATCGCGGTGCAATGCAAATATCTATTGTCTGGGGAACGCTCCACACTCCGATCGGAGAGGGGCCAAAAGGTCGAATTCCTGACGTGATGCGCCGTTGAGCCAAAGGGTTCCTCTGTGGCATCCTCTGGAGTGCAGATGTAGGAGCCAACGATGTCGACGATTCCGAATTGGCCGAGGGACCCAGATAACAAGTCGCCCTCCGAAGAGTGCCCCTCGGTCTGGTATGACAACTTGTATACCATCCTCTCGGGTAGTTCGGTCACCCCATCAGGGAACGTGAGCCACCGGGATCGTGAGGGAGTAGTATCTCGGGTACCTGGTGTACACGCTGGATGCACGATGCATAAGTCGAGCTCGAGCGTTAGCAAGTCAAAAGGTCAAATCCGCACCTCTTATACGGTATACAGCTGTCGCACGACCGCGTACGCTGATGCGCGTGTGAATCGGACGCACGATCTCGTAGTCTCGGTTGTTGATGCGATACACATCCCCAGAGCGTGTCTTGTCTAGACCGAATGCTTCTTCATCTGGGATAGATAGGATTCCAACCATATGCTTGACAACGCTTTGGAATCCGGCCTCTGAATGGAGGGATAGTCCGTGTGAAGAAGATAAGCCGGAGCGGTGGAAAACGAGAAAATGCATCTGTAACGTTTGGTAGTCAAATGCAATAGTAATGAAGAATGAGCGTCTGCGATCAACAGAGAGGAAGCATCGAGCATATGTCGATAATTGGTCGACTAGCATAAGTTGCCCGTGCTTGACTTCGACGATTACGGCCACATCGTCGTCACTCCAGGAAATCTTCTGCTTACGAGGAAGGGGTGAGCGAACAAGAAGCCCCAAAATATTGGGCTTCAGAGGCTTCTTCGAGTCAACTGCCTCCAGCATCTCCTCATCATGAAGAAGAAAGCGAAGATTGCTGAGGTGACGTGCGGTCCAAGGAGTCAGGCACTCTTTGGCAGCACGGACGATGGCGTTGAGGAAATGTGTGAGGGGCACATACGAATTGCTCTCCACCGTGAAACCATTGGTGGGGAGCCGCGGGGCGTCCTCAGTCGAATCATCGTTACTTAGTAGAGTGGCATGGGTGATATTGTGATGATCCCGGAGGCGATTAAGCACCTCCCGAACGTTGCTCGAGCTAGCTTGCAAAGAGGCTCCTTCGGCAGTCAGATCCACGAAGAATGTGGCATCACTGAATTTGCGGACGATATGGGTCATCGTTTCTGATTGGAGGCCGGGGACCGAGCCGAGCTCAGGAGTCATTCCAAGGGTTTTCAAGTGTCCAAAAAAGGCCTCCGAGGGAAGCCGTTTTGCCTTGGTCGCTTTCTAAGCGCCGCTTTCCCCTCAAGGATGCGCTCCAGTGTTTCCTTCCTTCATGGTCCAGCCAGCCACTGCTCGTCAGATGGGGAAATGGCTTCACCCCGGGACAGCTTTTCAGAGTGTGTCCTTCCTCTCCTTGATCTTTCCCAAGAGCTCAGAAAAACATCTTTAAGTGGGTTTAGAAACATATAGTATTGAGACAGCAATCAGACATGTTTGAAGTTTCCGAGTTGTCTGATCAGAGACTTGGTCACTTGGAAGCAACGTCGAGTTGAACTCGGCTACCACCATTCTGAGTCCAAAGACATTGTTATTGGTGTGCGACACTAACCCAATACAGAACCATTATCACACCATGGGTTTTTGTCGGTGAAGGGCTATGGGGTAGTATGGAGTAATACGATGGACATATGGGTTATGGTATGCAAATCCCTGCCCACCAACTCGGTGGACTTGCTTTTCTATGGGTTATCCGCCCTATGGGACAAGAGGGGTTCAACTGTACTACTTTCTATAGGCAGATACTGTAAGCGCTACTTCCCGCTTGCCTCCCCATCCCCGCACCGCACCGCCTCCGTCTCAGTGGATATATATGGCGCGTGAATTAGTTAAGATAGTGATAGTGGTAAGAGATGATATACAGACACAAAGAAGGCAAAATGTACGTCTCTGTGGAACGAGAGAGAGAAAAAAGAATTGGTCCAAAGTCCTTCACGTGAAGAAATACAGGACGAGATAGACGATGCCAAGCGAAAGCCCGAGGACGAGGAAGACCGCACCACCAACCACGCCCAGTACTTCCCATGGTGGGCCCTGGTTCGAGCTTAGCGAGGTGGACGGCGAGCCGCCCGCCGCTATCCGCTCACGAATCCCAAGAAGGCGCTTCTCGTCCGCAGCGCGTCGATCGGTCTCCGCGTCTGCGTGCGCGATGCGCGAGCGAGCGTCGGAGGGGTCGAAGGAGATGCCGGGGCTGGTCCCGTACGTGGAGGGCAGGACGCGGATGAAGGAGGGGTAGTTGCGCTCAGCCCAGTGCTCGATCTTGGCACAGGCGACGGAGACACGGAGGTAGTTGGGGTCGGCGGGGGACGCCTTGGCGTGGATGGAGCGCGCGTGTTCTTTGAAAATATTCACGACTTCACGCGGGTTCGTCGAGCGCATTATGAGCTATCCATGGGGTAAGATAATGGAGATGATAGGGAAAGGAGGGGTACGCACCTCGGCCGCTTTGGCTTTGCGGATTTTGATGTTCCGCTCAAACATCTGTGGGTTCATGAAGCAGAGGTCGAGCGTCGCGAGGGCCATGGTTGCAGGGATGGCGACGAAGTTGAAGATTGACTGATTCCGGAGGAGGCGGAGGTAATCGAGCGCGTCGCACGCGTGCCGAAGCGCGTCGACTACCATCGCGCTCTGTACCCATGCAGCGCGGCGTGGGTCACGGAGCAGCTCGCGGATGTCCGTGGATGGGGTGTGACCGTCGGCGGTGTACTCAGTAGAGCCCCAGATCTCGCGCGGCCAGAAAAAGCGGCCGTCGTCAGCGTCCTCGCGGAAATCACGGATAATGTTGGTCTTTTGAAGAAGCAGACCGACTGAGTTGGAGAGCTCAAGCTGTTGCGAGAGTGACTCCGATTCCTTGCCCGTTGCGGAGAAGAGCCGTGAGAGGCCCTCGCCGACGAGGCCGGCGACGTAGTGGCAATAAAGGTCGTATTCTTCGACAGTTTCGAGGGTGAGAGGCACAGGAGAGAGCGCAGCACGATGGGCGAAGTCGGCCATCCCCGTTTCCATTTTGTGGCAGATGTCAACGATCGTCTCACGGCAGCTATGACGGGTTCGGTCAACGTTCCAACCCGGAGAAATAGTAGGGTGGGCGTACTTAGGCTCGAGGCGTAGGAGTTCCTCAACGACGACGTGGTAGTCAACAAGGACAACGCGGTCTTTCTCAGGACCGTTGCCGTCGAAATTCCAGCCAGGGGTGACAGTCTTCTCATGGAATGAGCGCAAGAGTGGCTGTTTGATGTCGTCCGGGATGGTCATATCATCTTCGATGGTATCGAGGCCGCGGAGGACAACATAGAATAGGCATATCTAGAAGTGTGTACGTGAGTTACAGTGGTGTTGAGACAAAAGCGCAGTAGTGCCGCAAGAGGAAATGAAATTGGCTCTAAGCGAACGCTTGTGGATGGCAAATTCATTCGGTTCTCTTTTTCCCATGTTCGGGGAGATGTACGAGAGGCGACAATGGAAAGTGCTGTGATAGAAGAAAGGACTTACCACCCGGGCGAGATCACCGTCTAACTCCTTGATGACAGAAGCAAAACTGCGGCTAGTGAAGTCGAGCAACTCCCAGCACCTGCGCATCGCTGGTCTATCCCAACCTGAGGTGGCATGCTCCTCCTTTCTTGTGATATCTCGTTTTGGTTCATAGTAGTTCCAGAACTGTAAGAGGGTGCGAAACTCGAGTGGATGTGTGAGGGCAAGGGTGAGTATTTGAAGTGCGCCCATGGCTGGAGAAGATGAGGGTATCTATGAAAGAGAAGAGAGAGAAAGAAAAGATAATAAGGGAACGTGAGGTGAGAGTGAGAGTATATGCGTACCAGTCGGTAGTTTGGTCGTACCATTTTTATTATTTACAACCCGATCCGACGTCGCCGCGGCAACCCTTTCCTTTTTCATAACAGGTCAATACTGTAACACACTCCGTTCCTATCGCACCGTTTCGGGCGTCAGGGTTTCGGGTTTCGGAACACACACGTCGTTTGGAGAAACGGGTAGTGATGGTTCATGTAGATGTAACCCTCTGAATCGATTGAGCAACTATATGCGTGTGCGATGAACCGAATAAGGTACCCCAACCGGTGCGGTGATACCGTACACGTCAGTCGTTCTCCTTCTCGACCTTTCATATCGTCATCCCATCCTTCTTCTCATATCTCCTTCTTTCCTCCTTTCCATCATATCAACTTTTTATTCTCCTTATCGCCAACATCCGCAATTCCCCAGAAGGGGGCTTATAACCAGCAATGGGGACGGGCTTTCTTCTCTCGCTCGCAACCCTACTCCTCTCCTTCCTCTTCGTCCATGCACAAAATCCTCCAGAAGTTAAGATCAATCGCTTTGAAAACCTGCCCGCAAAGCTATATTTTTTTGACGACGCTACGGTGGGCCAAGAGTAACACGCATCACGATAATTAACTGACGACGTTTTTGCGTGCAAGTACGTTGCGTACCATGATCCCATTCGGCGTGACCTCTACGTCTCGAGCGACGAGGGCAAAAACTGGCAGCGCGTCACCGATATACCTCAAGGAAAGACATCACTCTTCATAGAGCATCCGTTCAACAATCGTATGGTGAGCATTTCTTCTTCGACCTACCCTCCTATATGTGCCGCAGCTCCTCGGCTGCTCCTTTTGGTTATGGCTGCGCACGATTCGACGGTGACAAGAACGCACTCCTGCGCTACTTACATTCTCATTTTAAGTTCTTGGCCTTGGACGCCCTAGGACTCGGCAAGCTTTAAGCCGCCGCATATTCGGTCGTGTGATCTCACACCCAGTCCTATGTCAGCTGATGGCATGGGCTGCCACCGGAGGGCCGCTCCACATACACCTAAGCATGGTGCTGACAACTTTTCTCACCTAGGCCTTCGTCCTTACCCAGGGAACGACACACTACAGGACAGAAGATCGCGGTCAATCCTGGCGCACGTTCGAGGTGCCCATACCCCCATCTTACGTTGCACGCCCTCTATCGTTTCATTCCGACTCCTCCAAGTATGGTCATATCATTTATCAGGGTACCAAGTGTGAGCGCGAGGGCGGTTGGTCCTCGATGTGCCATGACGAAGTGCGTCCCGATCTAGCCTCTCCAAGATGTCAGAGGAAACCTGACCGACCCCACAGACATACTACACGAAAGAGGCGTTCTCAGATGTCCCGCAATTGCTGCTTTCTGAAACCTCCCAATGCTCCTTTGCACATAGCTCCAAAGATTTCAAGCATGAAGCTCACGCCGATCTGATCTACTGCGTTGGTTTTGATACTACATCCTCAACTGGCTACCACTCCATTTCGTCGTCGCGTCTCTTCTCTTCTACCGACTTCTTCACGAGCGAGAAGCGCATTGAGGATCTTGGCATCAATCGCGGCGCTCGTGGCATTGTAGCGTTCGCGATCGTGTCCAAGTACGCTGTTGTCGCCTTGAAGGATCTGAGTGGGGCAGCGGGCAGCGAAATGCTCCTCTATGTCACCGTCGACACGCGCACCTGGGCTCAAGCACAGTTCCCGCACGCGTCGAGCGCGCGCCTGCGCGAGAACGCGTACACTATTCTCCAGAGCACCACCCACTCGCTTGCCGTCGATGTCGTGCTCAACGATTCGGGCGCAGTGGGCACCCTCTTCGTGAGCAACTCGAATGGCACTTACTTCGTCGAGAGCTTGAAGGATACGAACCGGAATGAGGTGGGTTTCATCGACTACGAAACGCTTTACGGTGTCGATGGCGTCGGTCTGGCCAATATCGTCGCCAACGCCCAGGATGTCGAAGGGCGTGATGTAGTCAAAGAGCTTAAGACACTCGTCACATTTGACGATGGTTCGTTTGTTCTACTCGTCTGCCAAAAACAAAAAAAGCCCTCCTGACATTCGGATGGTATATAGGGAGTTCGTGGTCCCCACTTCGCCCCCCGTCGGAAGACAGTGAGGGTAACCGCATCAGCTGCAACCCGTCTGACGCGGACAGCTGTTCGCTCCACTTGCACTCCGTTACGATCCCACATAACTTTGGGCGCATATTCTCCTCCCCAGCGCCTGGGTTCGTGATGGGCGTCGGCTCGATCGGCGGCGCGCTGCGCCCGTATGAGGAATCTGATACGTTCCTGAGCACCGACGCCGGCGTCACCTGGTCCATGGTTCGCCGCGACGCGCACAAGTACGAGTTCGGTGACCAGGGCGGAATTATTGTTGCCGTGAACGACGAGGAGACGGTCGACTTTGTGATCTACTCGACCGACCTCGGTAAGACGTGGTACGTTGTTGCCGTAATGTCCTGAGAAGACTCCCAACACTCACTGCGTTAATGCAGGAAAACCCTACAGCTCGGCGTGCACATTCGTGCACGCGCGCTGTCGACCGTCCAGGACTCGACATCGCAGAAGTTCTTATTGCTTGGACAGCTCTCGCGCCAGGACGCTACGGACGAGGGCCGCGTCGCCTCCATCTTTATTGATTTTGCGCCGATGGGCAGGCGCAAGTGCGGTGACGATGACTTTGAGCGTTGGTATGCGCGTACGGCGAAGAACAAGGAGTGTCTAATGGGCCACAAGGTGTGTTCTTCTTTTGTCGGGCCGTGCGACTGTGTATGTGTACTGACCGGGACCGGGAACAGCAATGGTACAGGCGCCGCAAACTAGGCGCCGACTGCTACGTCGGTGACAAGTTCTCGGACCCTGTTGAAAACGAAGAGGATTGCCCGTGCCAGGACGAGGACTACGAATGGTGCGTCGCGCTGGGCGTTCGCTTCCAAACACGTGATGACGAAGTGGTTTGATGCGGGGTGAATGCAGTGATTATAACTATGTCCGTCACGGCAGTTCTTGCGTACCCGTCGGTCCGGAGCCGATCCCTGCGGGCGTGTGTAAGGACCCGGATCAGACGTACGAGGGCTCATCTGGGTACCGCATCATCCCGGGGAATACGTGCGACCGGAACAAGGGGGCCAAGAAGGATGACCCGATCAAGAAGAAGTGCTCCCAGGGTCAGTTCCTCGCTTTCATGGACGCTTTTATACCGCGCGACGCTAACGCGCAATCGTTTCTGCTGCAGCGCAACCGGAGGAGGGCAATGTTATCCACCAAACGGTGCGCACGATCGTGCTGCTGTGTACGTTCGAAAGGACGGTTGCTGACTGGATGGCAGTTCGAATTTCCAGCACCGATCGTACAACATGCGTACTTCAAGGAGTCAACGACGATCCTCGTCCGACTCGAGGACGCGTCCGTCTGGCAGTCAAGCAACGAAGGGTACACATGGGACCGCCTCTTCCCCGACGAGACATTCCTCGCGTTCTACCACCACACCTTCACCCCCGATCGCGCGTACCTCATCACCAGTACGGCCAAGTTCTTTTACACGACCGACACAGGCCGCTCGTGGAACTACCAGAACGCACCGAAACCACCTAACACGTTCGGTGCGCAAGTGCTGCACTTCCATCCAGAACACTCTGACTGGATCATCTGGACCGGGGATGAGGGCTGCGGCGGCGGGGGCAACAATTGCCACGCCGAGGCACACTACTCGCGCGACAACGGGCGGAGGTGGACGCTGGTGGAGACGTATGTACGCAATTGCGCCTGGGCCCGCGACAACGGCCTGCTCGTCGATCCGTCGCAGATTCTGTGCGAGTCGTTCCGCGACAAGACGGGTTCGCAGCGCTTCTTCCAGCTGGGCGCCAACCCGCTGCAACTGGTCGGCGGGTCGAACTTTTTCGCGAAGAAGTTCAAGATATTCGACGAGATCGTCGGGTTTACGAAGTTCTCCGAGTACTTGATTGTTGCCGAGGTACGTTATGTCTATTTGTGTTTTCCTTTTGTAGTTGATGGGATTTCTGTGTGCAGTATTTGCCCGAACAACGCTCGCTAGACCTGCAAGTATCCCTGGATGGCCATCATTTTGCTACTGGCCAATTCCCTCCTACTATGCGTCCCGAGCAACACGTGAGTGTTGTCCCTCTATAGGGCACTTCATCCACTTTATAGCTAACCGTCTGCAAACCAGGCGTATACCGTCCTCGAGTCGAGTACCGATTCCATATTTTTGCACATGACGACGTCCGAGCCGCCACGCCCGTACTGGGGCACCATCCTCAAGTCGAACTGGAATGGGACGTACTTCGGCGCGTCGATCGAGAACGTGAACCGTGACCAGCGCGGGTTCGTCGACTTCGAGAAGATGATCGGGCTCGACGGCATCGCGCTTATTAACGTTATCGCTAATCCTGAGGCAGCAGCCGTCACGGGCACCAAGGAGCTACAAACGCGCATCACGCACAATGATGGCGGCAGCTGGAAGCCACTCAACCCGCCCAAATTCGACTCTCACGGCCAGGCGTACGATTGTCGGAGTGCGGTGCGTTAGTTCCTACTGTTTGATTTCTGCGGGCGCTGATGCCTGCGACAGTCTTGCGCGCTCCACGTGCACGGATACACAGAGCGGTTCGACCCCCGCGCGACTTTCAGCAGCCCGTCCGTCGTCGGGCTACTCATGGCGGTGGGTAACGTGGGCGAGAAACTTGCACCGTACGCGGAGAGCGACACGTTCCTGAGCCGCGACGCAGGCTTTACGTGGGAAGAGGTGCACAAGGACGCGCACCTGTGGGAGTTTGGCGACTCAGGTTCGATCCTTGTCATGGCAAACGACGAGGAACCGACGGACCACGTGCTGTTCACGACCGACGAGGGCCTCAGCTGGCGCGAGTACAAGTTTTCAGACGAGAAGATCCGCGTGCGCTCCATTGTCACCGTCCCGTCCGACACGAGCCGCCGCTTCATCCTGTTAGGGGCCTATGGGCGCTCGCTCGCGGCTGTTGCAGTGCATATCGACTTTTCGTCGCTCACGAGTTTGCAGTGTGCGTGTCCAACCCTTCTCCTGTCATTCTATCACCCGTCTGATGCAGTTACATAGGTAAATTGGATATTGAAGACCCAGGACGCGACGACTTTGAGTTGTGGAGCCCGAGCGAGGAACGGTCTGAACGGTGCCTATTCGGTCGCCAGGTAAGCGTGCCCCCTATAACTCGTGGTGACTCACTCATCCTCTGTGCAGACGCTGTACCATCGCCGCAGGCGTGACCGCAATTGTGTCGTAGGGACCCAGCCGAAAGCAAAAGAAAACATCGTGAAGAACTGCCCGTGTATGGATTCGGACTTTGAATGGTGAGCAAACCTGGTCTCCTTCCAGAAATGAATGTGAAGGAGAGACACTGATCTGCGGTGCTTGTCAGCGAATTCAACCACGTGCGCAACGCAGATGGCAAGTGCGCTCTTGTTGAAGGCACGCAGCCTCGACCGGACGACGACTCTTGCCGCGGTGACGAGCAGTACTGGTACGAGCGCACGGCATACCAACGCATCCCGCATTCGACTTGTGAGGACGGCGAGCGGCCAGATCGCGGCCGGCGGCACCTGTGCCCGGGAGTGGCGGCGCACGGGCCGTTCTTCTGGCTGTTTGTGTTGCTAGTGCCGTTTGCGTTCACGACGCTCGTCGCGATGTGGTACTACAAACGCTCGGGGCTCGCGACAGGCACGATCCGCCTACCAAGCGACGTCCGCCCACGTTTCGGCGCATCGGACGCAGGCTTCGTCGAGACCCTTGCGAGCGTGCCATGGTTTATCGTCGGAGTCGCGGCCGTCGCGTTTGAGACGGTCGCAGAGTGGGCCCGCGGGGCGACACTGTCGTTGCGCACGCAGAGGGGATACAGAAACGTGCCTGTCGACGAGGACGCACAGATCCTACGCTTCGCGGATGAAGAAGAGTAAAATGTGCGGACATTTGTGTCGCTTTCGACGGAGGTGCTGTTGATTGCTATACATATGGGATGTACAGTTGTTTTGATTTCGTTTTCTTTTGTGTGAATTGACATGTCATCATAATTATATTTTTCTCTCGCTATTTTCACTGTAATCGAATCGAGCTGCTTTGCATCACGGAAGAAACTGCGATTCAGACAACAAGAAAAACGGCCATGAAAACAAGTGGGGAAGGATAGGTAGGTCATTCGATTACGCCGAGATGGTCCTCCTTGATCGTCCCTATTGCGAACTAAGAGCGACAGGGTAAAAACACGAATGAGGGGAGGGCGAGAAAAACGGGAGGGGGGACGATACGCACGATCTCCGTCGCATCTACGCGTGTGCCGATGATTTTAATCCGTATTTTTGTGTTGTTCTCGATGACCTGTTGACTTATTCTACACACGATGCAGTAGAAACGGGTCTGAGGCGCTTACCTGGTCCTGAGAGGTGTACGATGGCGGGTTCGAAGACGGATCGAATTTGAGGTCAGGGTGGAGGAGCTGCAGAGAAAGGGTTAGGCCGTGGGGTCAGAAATTGCAAGGAACGCGTCGCGCACCTGTTGCGAGACGAAGCAATTCAGAGGGCCGACCTCCGCGAAAATGCCCATCTGCCCAGACATGACAATCAGAAGTGAGGACAGGAAATGATGGGAAAGAGGGTGCGCACCCGGGTGACGTTGTGGACGACGCCGTCGACGACCTCGCCCTTGAAGGGCTTGAACACGATGGCGCGATAGCGGGTGATGAACTCGGCCTGGCCGTTTCCCGGTAAGACCATACCCTTGCCGATGTCAGAGATGGAGACGACGGCGATGATGAAGCCGAACTGGCCGGAGCAGGTGCCCTCGACGTCCGAGTAGAGCTTCGACTCGAGGTACTGCTGCATGCGCGGCCCGAAGTAGGACGGGTGCAGCATGATCGTGTGCGTGAGCTCTTTCTGCAAGCGGAGAGGCGGGGGAGACCATGGAGGCTTGTCAGCGTGCACGCGCGGGAAGGAGGACAGGAGTTACGATGAAGAACATCGCCCGAGTCGCTGCTCGCGTGTGGTTGTCGCTGCTGAAAAAGCGCTGAAAGCCCCGCACGTTGCCCCGCACGTTGTTGGCGACCACGAGCGGCTTAGGCGTGCCGGCCCGCCGTAACATGACCACACTCTACTCACACTCTACGTCGACCCCCCTCTTCTAGCCTGGATCTCCTGGCCGGAACTAGTCAAGACCAGACGAAGAGCCTGATCCCGAAAGAATTTCAAGGGTACCATATTTCTCGTCGACAGGCGGTGCTTGGTCGCCGCTTTGTTGCTAGCACCCGACAATGCGCCCGACGTGGCTCGAACGGTCTCTGGGACGCGTTGAAATGCGTGGCGGATCGAGCAGAGTTGTCGCGACTCGGGCTCGCGAAAGTTCTCAGGCTGCAGGCGAGTTTGTCCTCACTATAACATATTTCTTACACATATAGTCCCTGTACAACAAGCACGTTCTCTCAATCGATTATCTTGCAGTTATTATAGTGGTTGACATTGGTAGCCAAGTCAAAGAGAAGCTCAAGGCGCTAATCTGCAATATCGAGGACGAGGTCTGTCTGCCTGTCTGTCTGTCTCCGTATTGGTGTTCGACGCTGGGTCAGTGATGTGATTTGATTTACAAACGAAGCCCTCACCTGAATCCTATTTATCGCCTTGTTTGGCATCTAGACCTACGGATATGCTCTCTAACTCCAGCAAGACTGAATCTAGCATCGACTGATATGCCCACCTCGGCGCGAGCGCTGCAGCTGACCAGTGCTGCTACTCGCACGTTCTGGATACAGAAAGACCATCATCCAAGGGGAATCTGAAGCTCTAACGCTTCCAACCTGTGATCACCAAGGAACCTGCTATTGAGTATACGGTCCTACGTCACTGCGAGGGCTATTCACACCCTTGTCGGGCCGCTTTGGAATACATTTTCCACCAAGATTCAGATGATGGCGCATTGGTCATTAGTTGTATTTTCCTTTCTGTCGACTTGAGTTTTTGTTTTTTCCCATCTGGATGAACTCTCACTTCCGATCTCCGATCCCAACTGCCGTGTACGCCGCTACGCTACATTTCCGATCACTTTTAGTTCCCTACAAGGCGGTTGACTTTGTCGGTGGCCGACCTCTGCCCACCGCCTAGTCATATGCCTACAAACAGGAGTGTTCTCTAAGTACTTCCTCTACACTCTCTACAAATATATCGACCAACTTCTCCACCTCCTTGCGGGTGATATTGTATGCAGGTGCAAATATTATTTCATCCCCCTCTACTCCCTTGGCATTGCCACCCGATATCGAGACGCTCACAACCAGCCCTTTCTCAAAGCATTGTGCTTGCACAAGCCTCGCAAATTGCTGTCCTTTGAGATGTATTCTTTCGCCTTCGGGCCCAGTGAAATCGAACTCAACAATCCAGAGCGACCCTCCACCGCGTATGTCAGATGTAAAAGGCCTCGCGAGTGCGTCGGGAGACAGTAGGCGCTCGCGGAGAAGCTGAGCGAGAAATTCACCGGTTTGGCGCCCATTCTCGAGAAGGTTCTCTGCCGCTATCACTTTTTGCACGGCAACGGCGGCTGCACAGGATATCGGGTGCGCCTAAACGTAGTAGGTCAGGCAGACTAGAACAAAGCAGATTGATCGTCACACACCTGGTAGGTGTGACCATGTTTCCAGAAACCATTCTTGTCACGAATGCCGTCCGCGACTTGCTTAGACATGAGGACCGCAGCGATGCAGGCATACCTGTACCACAGTCAGAATAAACACCAGAAAATGCGAAGAATGGCTAACCCTCCACCAAGACTCTTCCCGATGACTTGAATGTCGGGTGGTTCGTTGTCACCGTAGCTCTCCCAGGCGTGCGTCACACCCATCCCTACATCGACCGTCAACGCGTCAACCGTAAAGCACGACAGCCGACTCACGACCCATTCCACACATGACTTCATCTAATATAAAAAGGGCACCGTACTTCCTACAAACGGACTTTATGGCTCTGAAGTAGCCCTTTGGTGCAGGGATCACACCAGACGCCCCCACAACGGTTTCAGCAACGACTGAGAAAAACGTGTGCTCAGCGTGTTATTCGCTGTCAAGACATGAGGCGCCTACAGCCTATGATTGTGTCTGGGCCGAGCTCGAGGAACTTGTCCTCCAGTTCCTGGCGGAGTCTCTCCACATATTGTTCCTCTGTCTCGTCGGCTCGCTGGAAGCGCTTAGCATATGCAGGTGACACCTTATGGATATTCTCGTGTTGGAGAATCTCCTCGTAAGGTGCACGCCATGAGGGACGTCCAGACAAAGACAGTGCCGTGACCGTATTGCCGTGGTAGGACATGTGCCTGGAAATGAGGTGCCTGCGCTGTGGCTGCTTCTGTTCGAACCAGTACTGAAGAGAGTAATTGTTAAATTCCATCACCGAAATCTCGGACCAGGTCACTGTGCTGACCTGACGAGCAAGCTTTATTGCGCTTTCCATTGCCTCAGAGCCTATGCAAAAGAATTGTTTATTTGGTAGCGCCAGTGGTTCAGGAGTCGAACTGACCTCCAGCGGCGAAACCACAAAGCTCGAAAGCACCTTTTCCCGACTCTAGCAACACACTAGCGAGCTCCTCAGCGGGCTCATTCGATAACTGCATATTATAAACGTCTAGAGGCGGTCAGCTCGTCTCCATTTTCGAAGAGAATGCCACTACTCACAGGCAAGTTTGTCAACCTGTTCTTTCACGGCCTCTCGTACGATCGGGTGACCATTCCCAATGCACGCAACGGCGGCACCACCAGCCGCATCGATAAACTCTCTCCCGTCCTCGAGTGTGATGTAGATCCCCTTTCCGCTAACCGCAACAGGGGGCTGCCCCGGCGTGAGCGGCAGAAGGGAGGAGGTGCGTGACTCCTGTTTATCAGGTCCACTGGCAGGCGCAACAGTAGACCCCTCGTTGCTATAGGATGTAGAGGACATGGGTGCTATCACAGGGATCGATGCGACTCGGCCACGACAGCACAGCCAACTTAAAGCAATGGCAGATTAGAGGATCTAGTCTCGTGTGAAGATAGTCTAAATGTAAACGGAGCCGCGGGTGAAACTATATCCATATGTTGACAAACACGAGCTGGACGGGGGTGTCAAATTGTCAATGGCTAACTCAAACTTCAGTTGAAGATACACTTGCAAGCCAGCATGAGATGAATCAGCGAGTGCGTTACTGTATACCAATTACATGCGGACTTTTTTTTCTTCGGTTTTTCTGGTCTCAGTCCAAGTGTTGTGAACCGCCCAGCCACAATCACACCCCGATCGGTCCCGATCGGGAAACTCGCGCCAAACGAGTTGTCCTGGATTCGACGGGACATCGTCGTCGCGCGTTCACAGGACTTGTCCTGATTCACAGCTTGGGGCCCACCTGCTTCACAGTTTTCCGTCGCCGATTCACATTCTCGCTCACACTGTTTCGCGCGGGCGCCCCTCGACTTGTCCCGTCCCGAATCCGGTCCTTTCCTTTCCTGGTTATCCTGCCCTGCCCCCCCACCATCCTCCCTCGAGCGTCCTGTCCTGTCCTGTCCCGTCCCGTCCCGGCACGCCCCGCCCCACACACGCTCCCCGCCAGCCCACCAACCCGAACCCCGTCGTTTGTAGGTGCGAAATATGTCCGGCGTCTGCCAATCACGCCCAGCAAAACTGACTATTTTCGGCGACATCAGCAGGAGCGGCATCCCAGCGAGAACGCCGCTTTCTAGGTGCGGATGACCCAGCGCCTCTTGGGACCATTCCCCGCTAGGCTTCTCCTCGACAGGTTCTGTAACGTCCCAACGACGTTTGCGTTTTGTTTGCTGCATCTTCGAGCCCTGCAGCAGGGGGTGTCTTGTCAAGGTCCGTTGCTCCTCCCTTTCAAGCCTTTGCAGTCGTATTGCTCCCTTATAACCCCCTTCTGCAGGTTGGCCATTGCCCTCGCTTCGCCCCCACTTCCGTTGATCGCCACGGCCCTCTCTTTCACCCTTCGGCTGTCTCCAGCCACCCTCAAGACGCCTTCAGAGGTCGCGCGGATTGTCGCACTCAGCGTTGGATTTGGAGGAAGGATCCGTATTGTCGTGCGTCACTGTCATTGTGTCCCAATTTCCTTCGTTCTCGTATGCCCTGCCCCCCGCCGCCCTCGACCGTCCTGTCCCATCCCGTGCATCGGCGTTGGACTCGATCCCCCCTCCGCCCTCAACCGTCCTGTCCCATCCTGGCACGCCCCGCCGATGCACGCCGGCTGGAGGTCACGCAACGGCTCGGATGGCTGCGAACCACTCGGCGGCTTCGTTGGCTTTTACCCTCTGCCGCGTCTTCGAGCTCTGCGGCAGGGGGTGTCTTGTCGAGGTCCATCAGGTCGGCCGTCATCCCTAACAGCAAAGGCATCGGCACTCTCATTGGCTGTGCGGTTGAATCGACGATTATGGTAGTCGGATTGGCGTGCCGCGAAGGAAGATGGCATTGAGAGGAGGTCCACGGCGCCGGGCTGGCTCGACTCGGAGGACGAGTGAGCCTGTAACATCTCTTCCGGTTTTCTCACCAAGTACTATCATCATTGTCACGGCCGCCTGAGCGAGCGTAATGCTATGGGTGAAACGAATGGCATGTGTATGTCACACACGGAAAAATGGATGTATAGTAGTAAGTATTAGTAGCACAAGGCCGCGCTCGTAATCCGAATAATATAATAAGTAAAATAGATACAGCCTGAGCCACGCAGCACCGGACGTTCACTGGTACGCGGCAGAAGGTCCAGGTTGCGAACTGGTGCCCGTCGCGTCCGGCGGCCTTTTGTTTTTCGCGCCCTTCCTCGGCTGCAGAAACTTGTGGAATTTCGGCATCGACTGGTCGCCGCGCCGCGACTCAAAGTCTTGAAGCGCCTCGGAGGCAGTGCTGCCGTTGGCCAGTGCTTGTTCGACGCGTTTGACAAAGAACTGGAACTGCGACCACGTCTGTCGCACCTGGAAGGCAAATCAGCGCACGCGCACGCCCACACTGTCCCGGGTTGGGTGCAGACACTCACGGACGCGTTTTGGTGTGGCCGCCAGGACGGCAGGCGACCCTTCGAGGTCTGCCAATGCTTCTGCGAACCCCACTCCTCGTCGACCAACCGAAGGGGAGGCTTGCGGCCGACCCCTTCAATGAGGGTGCCTTCGTCCCAAGCTTGCCATAGAAGCCTGACGTTCGGATAGCTGCCAAGGCTCTCCGGTCGCCACACTTTCCACAGGAGAGCTGGCTGCTTGATCATGGCAAAAACCGACGTCCAGTTGCAGTTCCGGGACGTGAACGCGGGGTACCGATCGGCGGTCATGTTCATTGGGTCACAGAACGCCGCGGGCTCGGGCAGGACCATGTCGAAGGGGGTGTAAGGCGGAGATGGGCCGGGCAAGAGTCGCAGGGCCGTGTGAGTCTTGCCGTCGTGGACTATGAATACCGGGGTGAGGGTCTCAAAACCAGACAAACCAGACACGGTCGGAACCACGGCAGGGCCTGGAATGTGGGCCACCGGCACCTCGGTCACGGCGTGTGTTGACAGCCTCGCCGCGCGGGCTGCTTCTGTCAGTGCCGAGGCTTGCGCGGTGGGTGGTGGCGGACGCGGACGTGGAACCAGAATCGGCTGGTTTTCGAAGACTTGGGTCACCTGCACCGGAGACGCATGCAGCGAGCATGTGACCCCACACTGACATTGAGGAGCAGGGGGGGTTTTCGAAAGGGCTCTCGAATGTGTGACATTGGGTGTGCTCATGCGGAAACGCGGCAGCGGCATGGTGGCAGCGTCCATGGGCAGTCGCTCTCGCTGGCGAGATGGGGAGAATGGCTCCGAACGTCGTGTCAACACGTCGAGCTTCTCTGAATGCGACTGTAGTGTCGACTCGATACTGGAGTTGCGTCCTGTCAGCGCCACAAACGCACTCTGTGTGGCCGATTCTCGAAAGCTGGATCCGATTTCGTTCATGGCCCGGTTGCCGGCATCCTTGACTTCACGGGCATCGGGCCATTTGGTGAAGAATGCCGCCGCTTCCGTCGTCTGAAGCACCTTGAGCCTCTTGAGAAGGGCAGACTCTGGAAAGACACAGTGAATTGCGGCAGCGCCCTTTTTGGGGGCCGTGAACCACATGAGAATTGGGGCAGTAGGACAACGTGAGGCATGTACTTACCTGCCAAAAGAAAGGCCGAAGCTGCTGGAGCAGCTCCAGGAAGTTGATGGTCCCATAATTCACAGGCCCGGGATTGCTGGTCTTCACCCGTGCCAGTGCCTCCTCGGCAAATGGAAAAAGCTGAGCTTGCAGCACTTGCGGTACATCTACCTCAACCCAAGGCACACGGTACTGCTCGCCGACATAGAATCCGGCCAACGCGGTGACAGCCTGGAAGATTGACCAGACCGTCGGCGTTGGTGATTTGCTGAGTCAGCCCGAGCGACCGCCGTGACCGACTTGAAGCCACTTACCGTCTTCGGAATTTTGGACGCATAAACTTCCTGTAGGGTGTTGCCCGTCCAATGTCCAATTGCATTGACTGCGTCAATTGTGACACTGTAAAATTCAGTTTATGTCCACACCAAGGTCCACACTCTGATCATTCGAGAGAGCTCACCCATGTCTTCCATCAGACTTGGCACTGTACGGCGTGCCAGGTGGAGTTTCTTCTCTGAACGGATTGATGTATGCTCAAGGAACTTGCTGAACATCTTGCGCATTGCATCTCCGGTGGAAGGCTCGCCAACCTGCTTTCCAAAGATGACATTGATCTATCACGGGCAGGCATAATCAGATTATCAGAGATTGGGTCAACAGAGACAGAGTCGAATCAGACCTTTCGCCATGATGCAGCACATGACCAATCCCAGCCCGCAACTTTACTGACCAGGTCCTCCTGGTCAAATACATAATGCAAAAAGATGGCCAGCGCAACAACGGGGCAGCGCAGAGGGTCCCGATGGGGCAGAACGAAATTGTAATCTGGTTCCTGTTTCTGGCAAGGGATGAGCTCGGGAAAGGTCAGACAGGCTCAGAGGAGTGCTCACTCCAGGTTTGGCCGTCTTTGACTCATGGTACAAAGAGAGCACACCAAAAAAAAACGGCTTCCACGGCCACTTCGCCGTCCATCTGCAGTTGTATAGTCAGGAATAAAGAGGTGGTAAGGCTGAATGCAGGGCAAGCGAAGGTTGACTAGCTCGTCACCACGGGTCAGCGTAGTACACTGCCAGTTCCAACTGAAGTGGGCCTTGACAATCGAAGGCACTGGATCCGCGAATTGTTAGCTTAGTTTTGACAGACAGCGGGAGAAACTACTAGCTGACATTGGGGAAGCCTTGTGAGAATTGACCTGGTGATTTGTTCAAAGTGCTCGGGAAAAGTTCGGAGTCGAGGATCGTGTTTTTGGTGATGTCGAAGTTCACGTCACTGGTGATTCGCTAAGTTCAGATCGGCGCGTGCGCGAGTAAGGGAAGACATACTCGAGGCGCAGCCGCTGCGCTTGGACCATCAGCGCTTTGTAGTAATCCATGGTGCGTGCGGTGAAAGCGGGTCGCATGTGCTCCAACGCCGGATTGTCGTCGATTTGGCGACGGCAAACACGACCAAGCATGGTCATGTGTTTCTTCAGCGAGCTCTGTGTACAATCAGGAGTCAGTCACAGCGGACACCGATGGCACGAAACCGCTCACCGGCGATAGCCGTTGGTCATTGGCTTGCTCACAGCCCGATGTCGTGAGCAGGCTCCGGGTCGCTGCGTACTTCAGGTACTCGATGGTGTGATTGGCGTCGACAACTATGTCGAGAACGGTGCCAGCCGCGAGTGCACCGGTGAGCCAACGCTAGGTCAACCCCACTTAGTAGTGCCAAGGTGCGAACATCAGGAAATCGGGCTCTCACCTGCCAGAGCGACAGCACACTCTTTTCGGTTTGCTGACCGCTCTTCCGTCGGGAGTCAAGGATGAACCGATCGACCTAACGCGATGTCATCCCGCGGTCCGTCTGAGGTCGAACGCCGAACGGCACACTTACCCATGCCTTCGCGTCCGCAGTCCCGCTGCCCGCTGCCGCCGACTGAGACGTTGCGGTGCCATTCGCACCCGGGTCGTCACGGTCGTCGGCCTCACCCACCATAGGGTCGTCTCCTCCGTCGCCGCCGTCGTCTTCGTCGCCTTCACCAGAAAGGCCGCGGTCGAATGAGCTGCACAGCTCGTCAACATCATGGGCGACGGCACTTTCAAGTGCCGACCGAGAGTGGGAGCTGTCGGCGCCGCGAGAGCCGCGCGAAATGGAGCTTGAGGTGTTTGCACTGAGTCGCCCAGATCAGTGTCGACATCGGTGGTGCACGCGAACGGCACGCACCTGGCAGCGGGCACCTGCGATGCGTCGTACTCCTGCAGACGGCGGACGAGGTCGGTTTTCTTACCACCTCGTGCGAGCGAGCGGCTCCTGCACAGTTCCTTCAACTGTGTCACCTTGAGGCCGGTGCTTCGCGAGTCGTCAAGAGGGTTTCAGCAAGCGGGAGAATCTGAGAAAATGAAGGCTTACTAATTCGGGCTTGAATTCGCATTTCGCGACGGTGATTCGAACGTCGCAGGTAAATGGGGCACCCGTGAGTCTGGAGGGTCCGAGTTGATGAAGGGGACCGGCAAACGGATCAGAGGCGAGGCATGCAAACGGAGCGAATACGCACCGCGAGATCGCCTGCCGCTCCCTTGGCCGTTCCGAATGGGGCCAATCCCACCAACTGCGACATGGCTCGCCCTCAGTAGATATATATATTATAGTAACGCGAGGTGGACTTACCGCCGTTCGAGCGCGCTCCTGTTCGCTCGGTGGGGTCCGCGGGCGACGAGCTTGACCACAATCGCCAGTGTTGTTCATGGTCTTGTGAGTCTTCAAGTTGTGAGAGCGCCTCCGATCCCGGCAGGAGCTCTGGGTCAATGTTTGCATTATCAACGGGTGGAGACACCATGCCGTTGAGGGTGGTAAGGTAATAATTAGTCGAGGAGAGATTAGGCGGACTCCCTGGGCGAGGGACACGCGCGGAGAAGTCAGGGGGGGCCCCTCTGCGAGGCAAATGTGGTGGGTGGCCCCGCCTTCCCGAAAAGGACATGTGGCCCGAAAAGGACATGTCGCGCGTTTTCCCGGGGGGCAAGCCAACTCACAGTCGGACCGTGAACCACTTAGGAGGTTCACACGCCGCAAGTGTGATTCCCCTTTTGGGACTTCTCTTAGGGTTTTAGATCTTGATACATCGGTGGGTGGACGAGCGCCTTACGCACCCACCAGGCTAAGCGGCTCTGCGAAGGGCGCATGCAGAACATTTTGGTCGTGGGAAAGGGTGAGGTTGTCCAGTCTGCTGATAACTTAGCGAGGCTTCCCCCGGCAAACGCATCGAAGACGTACTAGGAACTTTTCTGCGCCAACGTCCTCAGGAGGAGCATAACTCTTGGCGTGGCCCCACGCGACTCCTCGATCGCTATGCCGCGCGTGACAATGAACCTGACGACCTCCTTAATCCTGCGCTTCATTTTGGTATGCAAGGTAGGGGGAGCACCACGCGCGATGCCAGGAGTCCCCAGAGATGCACGTGACACGCGCGACGCAACAAAAGCAGGAGGGAGCTGACAGGAGCTACAACATTTACCATCACCACCATGTCCAACTCTGTTATCGTCACGTTTGTGAGTTTGTTTCCCTCTTTCAACCGTGTTCTTATCCTGGTTCGCTGTAGATAAGGCATGCTCAATCTACTGACAACAATGTATGTCCCCCCTTCCTAGCATGCTAGGGCCCTTCATTGCTCACCTATCGTCGGTAGCGAGCGATGTGGACCGGATGGAAAGACGCACCTCTTTCTTATAACGGCATGTTGTGCAAAGAAGCCTCTCAGACTATCGTCAACGGTATTCACTTTATATTTAATAGGGTGAATGTAAGTTCGTTCGCAACTCAACGGAGTGTAAGACCATTAAACGTGGCTCGCGTGGACAGCAAGCGCGCACTCTTGGTGAAAGCTTAGCAGATACTCATTTCACTGCCATTTACACCTCGGACCTGCAACGCGCGTCCGCAACTGCTCAAGCCCTATATGACCATCAGAAAGACCCAAGCCGTCTTTTGATTCGTCAGACCTTTTCCGTGAACAAAACGTTGGCCTCGCTGTCGGAAACCGATGTCATTCGATGTCATTAGTCCAATACTAAGTTGGGAGGAGCACGCTGCAAGGGGGGTATACTTGGCATGTTACAGTGACGACGGCCGATTTCTTGGAGGAGAAAGCATCAAGGGTATGGCCGAGCGCGCAAGGACAGGCCTCGAACAATTCGTCTTTCCCCATGTATGGCAAGCTGCTAAAGGCGAGACTGGCGTACATGTCGCGGTCGTCAGCCATGGTCTATGCATCACTGAATTAGTCTCGGAGTTGTTCAAGAAGAGTGCGAAGCAAGTCAAGAAGCCCGAGGACATTAGTTTATCGAATACCGGTTGGATTCGAGTTGTTGTCGACATCGAGGTTGGCTTTTCCTGACTGAAAATATCCGGCTAACATCTCATAGGGAGTCCAGGAAGGCCAACCGATAGACGTGGACAAGGAGCGCCCAGCTCTGGCCATGCGCATAACCCAAGTAGAAGGGCGCCACTATGGTTATTAGGTCTCGGTTCGGCTACAGTTCTGAGAGTGCTTCGAGATGAATCGTCCGTGTAAAATGTAAGCAGTGAAGCTTGAACCGCTGGATTGGAAATTACTGTGTAGTTAGATTAGTATGTAAAAGTTTCGTCCCATTGTCAATATTTTG
This sequence comes from Lactarius hengduanensis, assembly GCA_021525025.1. Classification (NCBI taxonomy): domain Eukaryota; kingdom Fungi; phylum Basidiomycota; class Agaricomycetes; order Russulales; family Russulaceae; genus Lactarius; species Lactarius hengduanensis. The sequence goes on from JAKELI010000650.1 coordinate 25,563, forward strand.
AGAATAAAGTACTTTCCATGCAGGAGTTTTGCCTACCCGGCCGTCAACCATTTGGTCGGTTCGAGGTACTATAATAAGTTATCACCGTGCGCCCTCCAGCGATGAGGCAGTGTTTCATGGGTTCAACGCACCCTCACGGGTCCTCAGGCCATACCCACACATTATTCCCGTCACCTCGCCTGACTTACAATACATCTATACCATGTCCGGAGTACAACGTACAACTGCGTCCTTTTCCACCAATTTTATCTCAATCTTCGATGCCGCCTCAAAAGAGTACAAGAAACTGACGGGACAGGATCTCATACGCATCCATTTTCTGGCGGTGTTCGACAGTTGCGACTCACCCGATGCTGTCTTGAACATATTTCGAAGCAGGCA
>JAKELI010000651.1:0-25903 GCA_021525025.1 Lactarius hengduanensis
ATAATACAGACATTCCATACATGGACACCGGGTAGATCGGCCTTTTCTCAACCTACATTATCACCTTCTACGACTTCCTAATCTCACGCTCTACCACCACCGCGATCCGCAGATTCCGCACTATTACGGGGCACTAGTAATTGCGATTACATGGCCGAGCTTTTATCGACTTATCTTTGATGCTCTCACCTCTCGCCAATCCAGTACAGTACGCTGGCCAAGACGCTGGCCTCATTCTGTCTCATCTTGGTATTCTTGGCCATTCGAGTTGTTACGCTTATAAACCTGCTTTCACCGTGCTTTCCCTATTCTCTCCCTATTCTCTCTCAATAAGCAATCTGCTACTGTTCCGCGGATAACTGTGTCGTTCTCATCGACGCGAAAGCGATGAACAACCTGTTCGCGTTCTGGATTAGCATGGGAAAGGTGTGATCATGTTAAAGCCGATAGCGCTCGTACCACGCGACAAGAGTTACGACTATAATTAGCCAACTCTATCCACTGATACACATGGTCTGGGACCAAGTGGTCAGGGTAGGGCGTTATTCTAGGCATAGAAGACAAGAAGCTACAGTGCCCCAAGTTGGTCCAGCGTTTCCCGGGCGGCCGAAGCACCCGCCTCTACTTATACTTTAATGTGTCGTCAGCTTGGCTTGTATCCTCCATCGTCCGGGGATGTGTAACCGTCCGGGGTCCCGCTAGGTCCGCTTCGTGTGGAGTCCCACTTCCGAATCGGCCTGCTCGTTCTCACACAGAAAAGTTGTCATGAGGTCCTTCTACCCATAGATATACGGTAGAAACGTGTCCGGACCTGGTCTTCTATCTGAGGTTCTTATCTTCTTCAAATCCTCGGATTTGGTGGGTTTATAAGGAGCTTTGAACCGCCGGCTATTGACTTACCCTTCTCTCTACTAGTGTGCTCTCACTCTCTCAACAGTAGTGATGTCCAAGTCCCCCTTGGCAGCTGAGCCATCGCTCTCTAATGAGAAGCAGACAGGCTTTGAAACCCCAGAGAAGGACCCCTACTCGAAGTCCGATGTTGAATCAACAACTGGAACTGACCCTAGTCTTGTCCTCCGAAACGAGCGAGATCTCGTCACCCACATCATTTCTGTTCACGATGACCCCTCATTGAGCCCATGGACGTTCCGCTCGTTCTTCATCGGCATTGGGCTCTCGGCATTTGGTGGCGTCCTTGGTGAGCGTCACTTCTGTAGCAGGGGACACCAACTCATGAGCTGCAACAAATAGCGGAAATTTACTACTTCAAACCAGCGAGTAACATTCCCATCCTCCTCGTCGCTCAGGCTAAGGTCTTCTACAGCAAACAGTCTTAGTCTCCATCATGTTCCTCGCAGTCATCAGCTACGTAGTTGGAACTGCCATGGAAGCTCTCATTCCGAGCTGGGGATGGTTCCGCTACTTGAACCCAGTATGTGCTTGCTACTCTTCCTTGACAGATTTTATTTACACGTCGCAAAAAGGGCCCTTTCAACAAGAAAGAGAATGCATTCATAGTCATAATGGCGAGTGCGGCCGCGAATTCAGCTCTAGCAACAGAGGTTCTTGCAGTACAGCGGTTGTTCTACAACATCACACCAAACGGAGCCGCATCCATCTTCCTCCTCTTCTCAAGCCAGCTCCTTGGCTATGGTATCGGGGGGCTTGATGAGGCGTACGTGTACCAACTCAGTCTGATGTACACGACCTGACTATTGACTTTGCTAAGCGGTCCTCTTGTACCCTTCAAAGATGCTATACCCCGGTGTACTTCCCTTGGTCTCCATGTTTGATGCGTTCTATCAGGAAGGGAGTACGAGAAAGTCAGAAGGCAACAAAAAGAGACTGAAACTGTTTTATGTTGCGTTCTTTGCGTGAGTTATTTCGCAAGACCTCATGTGAGCTAGTCTGATCTGGTTTTAGAATTTTATATGGGAGATTTTCCCTGAATGGATGTTCCCTCTGCTTACGGGCTTCTCTGTGTTTTGTCTCGCAAATCCGAGATCCACGGATTTCACCCGTGTATTTGGCGGTTCTAATGGCAATGAAGGATTAGGCCTCCTTTCCATTTGCTTCGACTGGCAGTATATTTCCGGAGGAGTGAATCCGTTCGCGATCCCCCTGAGAGCCCAGGTATATATCTATCACTCGTTCTGAGTCTCGCACCAAAGCTGACATGCGTCTCCTAGGTCTCCAACTTTATCGGGTATATCCTGTGCATGTGAGGCCCCAGTAATTTATATCATTGCCACCGCTTGACCGTCCCTAACAGGGTCGTCTTCGTGATTGTTTACTACAACAATATCTGGGAATCTAAGAACCTCCCATTCGTAGGTCGTATTCGATTTCATCGGGATCATTACTGACATACGTTGATAGCTTTCCCAGGAATTATTTTATGAGAACGGCACTGTCTACGACCAACTTCTCATTCTCGATGACAAATTGCAGGTCGACCCAACTTTACTTGCAGAGCAGGGACTCCCTTTCTATGCTGGGACGTGGGTCGTCAACTTATTGACCACCAACGTCGGGATGGCTGCCACCTTTACCCACCTTTTACTGTGGAACCGCAACGACCTCCGTGGAGCATGGAGCTGGGTAAACAAAGCCTCGCTCAAGCGGATGTGGACAGAATTCAACTGGCGACTCTGGGAAGCCGATGGAAAAAGAGAGGTATCTCCTGACGATGATATAGACCCCCACTACCGGGAGATGCTCAAGGTCCTTTTCTACTCGCATCCGGAGTGATTACAGGCGCACTAATGCCCCCTCAGTACCCAGACGCCCCGAACAGTTGGTACGGTGCCGTTCTGGCATCTGCATTTGTCACGGCAATGGTTATCATCTACAAAACCGATTCAACACTTCCGTGGTGAGTATTAGGTAGGAAACGTGGCTTCTCATTTTAACTCTCCTCCATAGGTGGGGCTTCATCGTTGCGTGTTTGCTGGCCACCGTCTCTATTTTGTTCTTCGGGTCACTCTACGCCATGACTGGCCTCGCTTTTATCATCCAACCTTTCGTTCAGATGATTGGCGGGTTTTTGCACCCCGGAAAGCCTATGGCTAACATGTACTTTGTACTGTTCAGTTACAGTAAGTCAACAATATGTTTGTGTATGGCCACCGGTGCTCAATTTGTGGTAAACTAGATTCTGTAACACAAGCCCAGCTACTTCTCCGAGATCTGAAGATCGCACAGTGTAAGTCTGCGGTATCGCCTCGTGCTTGGTATCTCATCACTTCGCCTATCAGATACAAAACTCGCTCCTCGTGCAGCGTTCACGGCCCAGATCATTGGCACGTTATTTGGTTCAATTTTGAACTATAGTGCGTATCTTTTTGACACTTGAGGGCCGCAGCATTGATAGGTGTCAGTCATGATGAACTCTATCATCGACCATCAACGCGATATTCTGTTATCGGTGGAGGGCACGAACATCTGGTCTGGTCAGCAGCCGCAACAGTACAACTCACAATCCATCGCGTGGGGTGGCCTTTCCCATGAGCTCTTTGCCCACGGAAAGCGCTATCAATGGGTGGCGTGGGGATACGTTCTCGGCCTCTTTGTTCCCATCCCATTCTGGCTTATCCACCGATATTTCCCAAAACTCCGTGCCGATTACTTGTACACGCCGGTCATAGCGTAAGTCCGAGATCATGCCGACCCACTTCCTTCCGTACCCGGTTCTGAACCGGTGCTTCTGCCGGATAGGTACTACATCGGCTGGCTTTGCGTGGGGGTAAACTCCTCGGTCACTTCGTACTTCGCGATCGCGTGGCTCTCCCAGTGGTACTTGCGCACCCGGTATCCCAGATGGTTCGCAAAGTATAACTACATTCTCGGCGCCGGTACGTTCCGTTTCTATATTTATGACCACCGTGCGACCGTGCTGAGGAGACCTCGTGCAGCTCTTGATGGCGGAATGCAGGTCATGGTGTTCATCTTATCGTTCGCGGTCCAAGGCGCAGCTGGAACGTCCCACCTATTCCCTCAGTGGTGGGGGGGCGAACCAGAATGGCAATTACGACCACTGTGCAGTTATCGATTAATTCCCCGTCGAGTACACCATACCGGGGTATATTTGCCTGAGGGTGTGAAATTGGACGAGCCATACTTTTCTCACCCCAATTCAGGCTCAATTACTTCCAAATTTGGTATATTGCATACGTCTACTATTCCTTGACATGTCACTGTTTGTTTTTCTGTATGATAAAGGGGGAGTGTACGGATTGTTTTTGAATGAACTCGACTGTGATTAAATGTGTGAACTGAAGTTGCAAAATAGGCATAATTTTCTTTACTGTAATAAGATTATGTGCGACGCAGGCGATGTAACTGACTATCAGAAGAACTAAGTAATAAGGAACTCCACGTGGGGGATAAAAGTGTGATGATAGGAATTACGATCTGTTTTTGCGTGTCGGCTGCCGAGAGTTGATGAATGGGCTAAAGAAGTCTCCCAGGCGCAGTTGTCCCCCTGTCTTGGATAGGGCAGCGCGTTGATAATGCACGCGCATGGAGAGGCGCTGTATGGCGCCCTTTGCCCTGGACCTATCAAGATGGGCGGCGCGGGTATCGACTGCGAACAATATCACTGATTAACAAATGGGGGAGGGGCAACCACGAGGCCGACGTACATATCTTCCCATGCATGGCATCTAGCCGCGCCCTGACTAGCTCCAGCGGGAGAGGCTCCTTCTTACGTGGGCTCCCCTCGGGCATTGCGGCTTGTGCCGTCTTCCGTAACATACTTTCCTCGGCGACATAACTCTCGATTCCTGACAACGCGACGCCGAGCACTGCAATACGTGAAGTGAGCGCGTCATAGTCCGTCGAGTCTCTGACACTGAATGGTCCGTCCGGATGAGACAATACGGAAATCAATGGACCAAGGGGTGGAAGAGCGTAGCTCGCCTGGAAGGCCACATCAGTGACATAGTAATATGCTGGCAATAAGGCGCAACTCACGGGTTGGATAGCCGAGTCGATGAGGACGTGATTGGCGACTGCACGAGCGATGCGAAGACAGCTGGGGCTGCCTCTGGCGAAGAACGACAGCAATAATGCCTGGTTGGAAGGCGAGAGTGACCCCGCTAGATCTAACACCCTTTCAGCTGCAGAAATTTCCTATGGGCGAAGTTAACTGTGAGAACAAGGGGGAAGCACCGAACAGCCACGCACAGCGCCTTCCTCTCCGCACTCGGTAGGCAGTTGACAACATAAAAGTGACACGGAGTGAAGTATATCTCTCCTCAGCTCGGTCGAGCTACCCATATCTATGCCGATGAGCAACAGCGTAATTATTATGTCCGGTAATTGCTTCAGCGTCCATCGACTTGACGTAGGTCGTCAGAAATATCATAGAGAAACAGTGCTCACACTCACTGAGCGAATGACGAAATCATCTTCACCACAGTACCTAACACTATAGATCGGTTCCGGAGGCGTGAATAAGTTGCATCTTGTATTGGCCGTATGTATGCCCCGAGATTTTTGTGCAACCCCAATCGCATTAGTGTATGCACAATGAGATCTACGGTCAATGGTGAACCCGGATAAGATTGGGCCCAAAGAGGCATTTCAAGAAGGAATTTCCGACTGAATCGCCCGAGATGTCCATTCTCATTCCACAGGGCTAACAGCAGTGAGCAGACGTGCCTGGGTCAAATCTGGTGCTTACCTTGTTCGCACAACCATTGAGCAACTCCGGGAACCATCATATCCTCTGCAGACAGTATCCGGAACACGGCATAGATGTGGTCGACATCTGAATACCTTCAGTTGAACGGGCTGTACGCACAAGAAGCTCTCTCACATACCTTGCCGCCCAATAGCGTCACCCAATAAGGTCAGTGTCGTTGTCTTGCCTTTTGCCGACTCCCATATAGGACAAGGGGTATTGTCCGCCTCAGTGTCCGCAGTTCCCTCGTGGTTGTTGAACGCCGCGACTCCGAGGACATCGTGAGCGGCGATTTGTCCCAACTTCCGATCAGCATCCAAAATCCTGCCCACGGCTTCGCCCTCCTTCGCACCTAAGAGGCGCTCGCGCTCTTCCTTATGTACCTCTTCTTCCAATGTACTCGCTACGACATTGGCGTCCTCACTTTGTCGGCCAATGGCATCAGCACGAATATTTTCATCCGTCAAACCAGATGTTGTGCCGTCAACAGGCTCGTCTGCCTCGTCAACGCTGAAATCCGATAATAAGGCGATATGATCGTAACCTTCCACGGAATTTAGGACGTCGATCCCACCACCCGTCCGTGACTCCTTCGTGCGCTCGCGCAGCAGAGATTTGATCGGGTCGGCCTTTCGCGCGCCCAGATTCACAACCCGGGTTAACGTCTTGGCCGGGCGGGCAGTCGTACGTTGGGTGCGCGTGCGAGGAAAGTCGGGCACGTGACGCCGGTGATCGCGATGCTGGACAGGTGACAACTCGTCGGGGGAGGGGGAAGGGGAGGGGGAGGAGGGGGATGGGAGGGAAGGAAGCGAGTGGATTCGACCAACCCCAGTAATCTTCTGTGTCTGGGTTGTATGGCTTTGAACCGTCAAAGGCGATTTCACCTAGGCGGATGGACCCATAGACTCACCTAGCCAAAGTCTTGTTACTCTTCCAGAACGGCTCGTCATCATCCTCTTCCGAGCTCAATTCGTCACTTATTGGAGCATACAGACAAGAATCCTCGCTGTCGGTCGTTGACTTGGCGCGTACACTCGCCCAGATCTCCTTTATAATCTCTGCCGTTTTCATCTTTGAGTCCTTGGGAGCAACAGGCTCAGGAGTAGGCTGTTCCTGCTCCGGTGAACTCGGCGGGGGAGTCACTGGGCGGACCGAGGGCGGGGTAGCAATCTGTGCGAAAGTAGGTCTACCTGCAGAAGAAGACGCAGGAGAGGGCAACGCATGCTGAGACAAAGGTGGTAGCATATTAAGCTCGGCCTCCGGGAATGTGGTATCCAGTTCGGAAAACGAGGACAATGGCGATCCTAAGGTAAGGCTGTGTGGGCAGGAAGTAAGTGGAGAAAGCGGTCTGTCTATCTCCATCGAGTAATCGCCCTCGGGCGCGAATCGCAGAGGGGAAACAGTCTCGAATTTGTATGCGCTCCTGCCATGCCTCCAGTTCTCGACGTTCTCGTGTACTGCGCTCTTGCGTCGTGGGGAAGCATTGAGACGAACGGGCGAATACAGTCCGACTTCGTCGGGTTGACTTGTCGGGACCACTTCTTCATTTCTTCGACCCCGTACAGGTGTGACAGGTTGCCGGAGGGAGTGTGGTGATCGGGGTGGGGAATGTCGGGGCCTCTTATTCGCTACACGGAAGGACGAGAGTCCACGCTTAGGCGATAGGACCTTCGAGATTTAGAAAGTCCCTGAGATGACGGTTTGCCGTGGAGTATAGTAGAGACTGAGTGGTACCCCACTGCTCGTAACACTGACAGCATCGTCGTCATCATCGAACTTCCGTTTAGATGGAGTCGATGTTGGGGGGAGAAGAGGAGAGGGGGCTAGACAACACCCTCCCCCGATGATGAGAAGCCGAATTCAGGGGTTATTACGGTGTTCCGTGGGCCAGCCTACAAGACGAGTGCAATAAATATGCATCTTGGCTATGTTCGGTGACCTCTTCTTGGTTCCCTTGGGTCGCCCCGGTCGTCGTTTGATAGGAGGACTGGAATTGCTTAATCTGAGAGGAGAGGGGCCAGGAGCAGAGATGGATTCGCCACTTCCTCTGGGATAGAGGGATTGACTCGACGATGCAGAAACGCCGTGCCCATGTTGATGTCCAGTTTTTGTCGATTTGCCACTTCCCCTTGGCCTACCCGGTTTCCGCTTGGCCACTGTCGGAATAGAAGGTAGGTTGATCGATTGAGACGCCCGACGAATACACGATTGCAACGGAGACGAGGAGGTGTCACCGCTCCCGAGTAGAGAGGAGCGTCTCTGGAAAAAGTCGGTGAGTTTAGTATCTCTGAGAACACCGGGCATCTGCCCAGACGGCGGCATGGAGAAAACGCGTCTGTCAAGTTAAAGTGTCACGCGTGTCACGGTCACACACGCGTCAAGACTCGTGAGCGCCGATGAGCTGGCAGCATTTATCTGATAAGGGCCTGAGCCAGCGTGCTTTCCGCTCCCACGGCACGATGACCATCATCCACGACGACTCAGAGGAACACGAACCCCTCCTCGACACTGCCATCTCTTCACAAGACCCACTACCACCTCCCCGCATACGTTCATCTTTCTGGAAAAAAGCTTTACCCATATGGTCAATAGTTCACCGTCTCTACTTTGGCTCCTGCTCATCTCTGTCCTCTAGGATTGCTCCCGTCATCTTCGTCTCTTCCCTATGCGTAAGCTATAAGCCATAAGCCATAAGCACATGCTCAGGATATATTCTAGCGCGGGATGACTCTCGCCCCGCGTGTAGAGGTATACACCCAAATCGCTTGCCGAACATTGCACGACTCGCCTAGCTCTCCTGACATTGCCCCGCCTTCCCCTTTATATCCTCCTTTCTCTCTGGCTCGTGCTTCAGAGGTCGTCCATGTCCAATTTCAGGATGTTCCGGTCAAAATATATGACGAGTGTACTGGGGATCCCGAAGTACAAGCCCGCGCTGCTCGGATCCAAGCATGTATGCCGTCTTTCTGCACTGCCCGTACTTTAATTAGACCGACTTTCCTTCATAGCTGTCAAGACCACAGAGAGCATCCTCAGTGCCATGACAACAGGTTGGCTGAGCCATCTAAGCGACAGATATGGACGCAAAGGGATTCTTACTCTTTCAATGTTTGGTGCCCTCTTCATGTCCGCCGTCACACGCTCTCGGAACCCTATGCCCTAGCTGACGTTTCCCAAGGGACTTCGTCTATATACTTGTTTCTGACCCATCAACCGTATTTGGAAGACATGGAGAGGCTTTCATCATTGTCGCACCGCTCGTAGAAGGTGTTCTTGGAGCGCAGTCAACCTATAACGGCATCGTTCACGCGTACGCGTTTCCAGCGCTTCTCCAAATGAAGTTATGACATCTGACGCCCATATCCTCATTGACAGCTATGTGACCGATTGTACTCCCGATGGTTCGCGCGCCAAGATTTTTGCGACGATGCAAGGCATGCTCAATATTGGAATGGCTTCCGGGCCATGGGTGAGCTCACATCCACGAACGGGCTGGTCCAGGAATTGAGGATACCTCTAGCTGAATGGTCTAATACTACACTCCGTTACTGGGACCACCACTAACTCGCTCTTCGTGACTGCCATTCTCATCGCAATCACGAACCTTTCCTTCGTCCTATTCATCCTTCCCGAGTCGCTCCCCCCATCTCGTCGGCTGTCACGCGCGCCGTCGTCGATAGATCACGACTCACAACAACGGAATCGGGGAGTGGTTTATCATATTGTAAAGACCATGCGCGATGTGGCGCTGCAGTTTTTGCGCCCGGCTACTCTATTTATCCCCCTGAAGCTCGAAGGCCGTAGAGGACGCGATTGGAACCTAACGCTGACTGGTCTAGCTTTGTTCCTCTATGTCCTCGCCGATGTGAGTCCCATTCGCGTACAATATGCACGTGCTGACGCGCAGTGAAGCAAGTATATAATCTCAAATACCTTTACGTTAAACACGTATACGATTGGAGTACCGAGCAGGTCCATCGTTTACTCTCTGCCGCAATACGTACTAATACACGTCAACTCTAAGCTTGGCTACTACATGTCTTTCCTCTGGATTATTCGTGCGGCTAACCTTCTCATCATTTTACCTCGTGAGCCACATTCGTTCCGCTTTGCCATTGTCCTGCTTTTGTTCACCGTATCCGTATCGTAGTCATTCTCGCTTATTTTGCTTCGAACCGGAAAACACCAACGAAGAACTCCTCACCTGAGCACCTTGCCGCCGCCATCCGCTTCGATCAGCGCATTGCAGCTATCTCGCTCTTTACGGACGCGTCTGCCAATGCTCTCGTCGCGATCTCCCCAACTTCCTCTCAGCCCCTCTTTGTATTCTTGACGTCGCTCGGCGCACTCACCAGCGGTGGTCACCCAGCTCTCCAGTCACTCGGCGCAGTGAGCTTGCGTGCAATGGGCAAGGGCAACGAGGTGGGACTCGTTTTTGGCGCACTGGGACTTGTGAACGCCGTTTCTCACATCGTCGCTGTATGTCACCCTCTGTCTCACCCTCTGAGCCCGCATCGTTGATCTTTTTGTGCCCTTCTTTTCATAGCCTGGCATATACGCGGCGATCTACGGGAAGACGGTTGCGACTTTCCCTAAGGCAATGTTCGTCATGAGCGCGGTTATGCTATACATCGCCGTTACTCTACTCGCTCGCGTGCGACCATTTATCCACGTTCCGCCAGCAGAGCTCGAGGGAGGTGTCACCCCACGTCAATCGCACGATAATACAGAGGTCGAGGAACCAGGAGAAGAGCCAGATACGCAAGTCCGGAGTCGGTCACAGAGTAGTGAGCCTGATTATCCTCCCCTTCGGAGGCAAATAGTGACCTAGCTATCTATGTCGGAGGATTGATTGGACTACGATTTCTTTGAGGGAAACGATCTTATTGTGACGGAATTAGACTATTAACTGTGTGTGCTTTCCTAATAGATAATTATTCGGTTATGTACAGAATGCGTGTTGACCCGACGCGGCCCAAAAAGCCGATTCCGTGATTCATCGACGTCGCGTCACCATGCGCAGCACAACCGAGAAGCAGCAGATATACACCACATTCGGATTCTCTCGAAAAGCTGCTCCGCCAGGGTCCTCCCCGCCGCCCCAGCCAGCTCAAAACGCGATTGTCGGAAACGGGACGAGGTAAACGTAAAGTGTGGAAACGGATCGGCGGTAAGCGAGGTATAGTACGGGGTACCAAGGGAGATGCGTAAGGTCTTTGGTGACGGGGGTGGTGCGAGGATTCGGGGCGCAAATGGCGCGGGCTGGGCACGGGTAGCAATAGCGTCCCAGTCAATGGATGCAAAGAAGTGGTGGGATTTCAATTCGTGAATATTGGGGCGGTTCGTAGGGTTGACGTCCAGAACCTTTACGTCTGGTTGTGAGCGCAAGCGGGCGATAGCCAAAAGACGGGAATACCTGTTCCAATAGCGCCTGGGCGCCTTCGTCCAGTTCGCCGGGCTCGAAGCGTAATGAGAAGTGTTCGCCGAGAGCGCCAAAAGGAAACTGTGCAAATTTGCCAATTATGAATATACTTTTTTTTCGTGATAAAGTAAGAAAGGAGCTTACACGGCCCGTGAGTATAACATAGAGCAAAACGCCGAGTGACCAAAAGTCGACTCCATACGAGTACGGGAACCCGAAGCGCACTTCGGGTGCAGCATACGCCAGGGTGCCCATCTTTTCGTGCGTTACGTTATTTGGACAATGCGCGTAGGGCTGGTGCAGCTTGATGCCCACGGGAATCGTACCGGTCGCCAAGGTTTCCGCGCGGCAATGACCACGATCCAGAGGCGATAACGTGGGGCCGAGAAATAACTTCGCCATACCAAAATCCGCGAGGACGACATGTCCGTCGTCGGTGAGAAGGACATTTGCCGGTTTGATGTCCCTGTGGATGATGCCGCGCGCATGTAAGGCCTCGAGAGCACAAATCAGCTCTGCGGTGTAGAAGCGCGCAAGGGCAACTGGCATGCGGCCGCCACGGGAGTGGAGGTCGCTCTGCAGGTCTGTAGGGTATAGAGCCTAGCAACAGCTCGTCAGCTAGGAAAGGGTCACCAACTATTAGTACCTAAAACGTACGGTGAGAAGGTAGAAGTTGGAATCGTCATGCATGCTAGCTTCGAGTGACAAGAACCAGGGAGGGCCAGCAGCTTTGCATAGCGCGTCCTTCTCGTTGATGATTCGTGTGAGGGTATGCAAACGCTTGCGGATGACCTTCATCGCATAAACTTCCTCGGTGAACGTGTCCTGTACCAGGTAAACCTTCCCGCTGACGCCTTCGCTGATCAGCCTGATTGGGCGGAAATCCTCGGGTCGCACTGCGGGCGCCACGCAAATAGGAGCATGAGGTCCTTCAGATGGTACGAGTAGGGGCGCTTCCTCGTCAAGAGAAGCATAGGAAGATGAGGTGGGATGTTCGGGGGAATGTGGACGTTCTCGATGAAAACAGGCCTCCCATAGCATTTGAAGAGGTGAAATGGAGACAGAAAGTTGATCAAAAAATTTAAACATCAATCCAAAATTCGATACAGTGTCGATACATGGCTCGAAAAGAGGGGCAGACGGGTCGTATGAAGCGGGGTCGACTGAGTTCCGAGTCCAGTCCTTTAGCGTCGTTGGGTGGTGGCACTCGTAGTTATATACTGGATAGGACCAGCCTGACTCAACATGGAGGGGCGGTGGCACTCTATTCGGATCAAATGCGATGCACTGATAGTCTGCTGTTCCTTCTAGCTCTGAGCATTGCAGTTAATTCGAATAAAGCGCCACATGACCTGTTTAAGTATAGTTCCCGCAGCCCGCGCCTAGTGTGGACATTCCTTCCTCAAAGCTGTAGGCCAAAGTAAGGTATTGGTAGGAGTCAGCCAGAGCCGGTCAGACACATGTTGCCACATTTGCCGAAACGCCCGTTCATCCGGCCTGCTGACTCCCTGCACTGCCGCTGCCGTGACAGTGCGTGACAAAAATCTGCAGAGGTGGTTCCCAAAGTTCCACGTTGAACGGATTCGAAAATAAATCTGATTTGGGTGGAAGATACATGTATCTATTATGATGTATAAAATAAAGTAGCTACGATGCCGCTCCTATCGAGGAGCGGGGAGGTGTTTTAATGTGAAGTGGTCAATGAACGGGAAGTGGAAGGAGAAGGGACAGGAGGATCATATATTTGTCGAAGTGCCACATAGGGCCATGTACCCCAAGGCGCACTCTAATGGATTCGAAAAAAAAAAAAAAAAAAAAGTAGCTACGATATGTTGTTGAGGCTACAAAAAAGATTACCGTTTGTGTGGGAACGATAGTACAGGGTAAGTGCAAGCCAGAAAATTTACTATGGAATTATGGTAGAATGATGCATAGAATGGAACTTAGGCGATCGCATATTTGCGGCGGTACTTCTCATCGATGCTCTCGAGATAGTAAGTGCCCGGCCAAATGTTATCAGTGGAACCCACAGGCTTGTAGGGCGCAGCATTGTGGTTCTCCTCGCGTAACTGCGAAAAGCGTCAAATGGAGGAAAAGGTCAAATCTAAGCGGAGATACATACCGTCAGGGCATCTACGAATTCTTGGCATGACACAACCTTCATACTTTCCAAGCGATTAACGAGATCCAACTTCTCGCGGATCTCCGAAGTGTCACCCTTAACGCGGAGGGTGAAGAAGCTGCTTGCGCAGCCACCGCCAAACGCGTACATTGAAATACGCTTTCCCAAAAGTTGCTGTGGCTCCACGACCGACAAAACAGAGGACAACCCCCCGTAGAGAGAGGCAGTGTACATGTTACCGCAACGAGCAGCACAACGCATAGAGGGGGCTACGCGCTTGGCGTAATCATTCTTGCCCAAGGCCATGAAAGTTTTCTCGACAGATTTGTCATTGATAGTTGCCTTGTAGCTAAGGTCTAAGAACTCGGCGGGGACATTCGCGTATTCGGGAGAATTGGGTGACGAGAGGTAGTCATTAAAGAGCTATTGTGGCATAAGAACTGGGAAATACATATTTGGCCAGAAACTCACCAATCGGGCGTGGCCTTTCTGAACCTGCTTCCCGTACGGAGAATGATAGACGGGGTAATCGACATCCCGCTTGAGGTCGAAGATAGCCTTCGGGTCGGAGGTCTTGCCTTTGGATTCGCCATTGGCATGACCATTGAGTGCCTTGGAAGCAGAGGCAACCTTAGCGCGGAAGGCAGTGTAGGCGCCATCCATCGCGGCAATGTATGTAGACACGGAAAGTGGGCCGTCAACTTCAGGGTATTCCGAGTCGAGCTTAGGCTTGTAAAACTCATAGGTGTTCGCCATATATGTGCCATGTATGGCTAACATAACAATTAGCAACGCAGGTAAGGAGAGATTATGTCGATCGTCTTACGTTCAAAGACTATGGGTGCGTTGGGACCGATCAGGATGGCACAGGCACCAGCACCACCTACCGGACGAGCGCCGCCTTCTGCGTACACGGCGATATCACCGGAAAATACAATAGCATGGCGACCGTCCCATGACCGGCTCTCAATCCAATTAACAGCGTTGAAAAGAGCAGCAGTTGAACCATAGCAGGCATTTTTCGAGTCAAGACCTTCAATGTCATGATTGCCAGACGAGGCAAAGAGATCCATGAGGACGGTCTTGACAGACTTGGACTTGTCGATGATCGTTTCGGTGCCGACTTCGAGACGTCCAATAGCTTTGGGGTCGACGTTGTACTTGCGCATCAAGCTGGAAACGACTAACGGGAAAAATAAATAAAATAGCTTAGCCATTCAGTGCACTTGAAGAGGAGTCCCACATACCAGTGAGCGCCATGGAGTTGATGTCCTCCCTGTCATCTGCGAACGCCATGTAGGACTGGCCAAGACCAATGGTGTATTTGCCCTTGGCAACACCGTCATAGACCTCGAGGTCCTCCTCAGAGATGCACTTGGAGACGGTCAGAAAGGGGGTTGGAGACATTTTAAAAAAGAGTTACTCTGCGAGGGAAGTACATTTCGATGCCAAGGATACCGACATCCTGAGGACGGGGACGATGAGCCTGTGTCTCGAAGACAGAGAGGGAGGCGGGGGAAGACGTGGTGGTCTCAATGGCCATTGTTGTGTATGGGGGAAGAGGAATGGGAGAAGAGGAGTTGGAGGAATAGACAAGGAGAAACCATTTATTAAATAGAAGGACGACAGAAAAGAAATCGTCCAATGTTATTTTTGGTGGATGATGGATGCATCGATGATGGGCTGTTTCTTCCTCTCCGGCTTACAGAATCGGTCCAATTACATAAATGATCGGCCACTTGCTCTGAATTCTCTAGAGCCGTCCCGACCCGAATGCGAGACTCAAGACTGACTCAAGGTCAAGGCGAGACTGGGCGAGAACACGCAAACATACACCAGACTCAGATAACCAATATTTGATAATGCCGGACTGTTCCTGTCCGCATTACACGCAAGTGCGGAAGTACATCCAACTTGGAGTGTATGAAACAAGAAGCATGCACAATCCATATCCAACACCGCCACATACAGATGTCTTTCTCTTACATTTGTAGATAATCCGTGATAAATTAGTGATAAACTAGCAATAAACTATCGACGGTGCCGGGCACTAGTGATCTTGCCAGTGATTATCTTTAGAGACCGAGGCCGAGAGGAAGAGAATCGGACCGGATTTACCGCTGCCTCTACCATGACCTTCGAGTTCGCGTTGGCGGTGGCCACCAGAACAGTTCTGGCCTTCTCTCCGTTAGAGCGTCTTTTACAGGATGACAACCAGCTGTCTTCGCCACTAACGTCGTATTCTCGTCGTGAGCACCTCCTGCGCCGTTGACCGCACGTTCACCTTCCGACGGTCCCTAGTACAGGAGGGTGTCTATTTATTCCGCCATGGAATAGACCCATATGCAGGTGGCACATTCAGACACGTACGCCTACTGGGTTCGTCGCGTAGTGGTCCCCCGGAATTAACGTGCCGCAGTCGCCTCTTTCCCTTTCCTTCTTTTCTACCATCGTTCCAGCGTCGCGAATACCCCCCGCGCTCTTATGGACATCTCTGGACGCAGTCGGCGCATGGGCACTGGTGAATATATGGCGCTCCCGGAGCAACATCCAGAAAAGCAAGCGAGATTTGCGAATCGCAGCTATGTATGTACTGACTTGGACGATGCTTGCTCGTGCTTCTCCCACTGTTCCACTAACCGTTCCAACAGCTACCTCCTCAATCCATATATATTCCTACCATGTCTAGCACTCTCGACGTCAACGGTTGAAACCACCCTCCAACTGCTCACCCTCATGTTTGCTTCGCGAGGTATGTGCCAGGCTCTCACATGGTCCTCTGTTCTGATATTGTCTAGGCCAGTCGTCTCTCTCTCTCTTGACACTCGCCGTTCTGTCGCACCTGTCTTTACCCGCGATCCTCTTACTTCTACCGGTTCTCCTGCTCCTCCTCTCGGATCCTCTATCACATCTGGCATCACCAAAGCCGTTCCCACAAAAGCTCTCTAAATGCGTTCCCTTGCTCGTGGAGTTCACCGTCTCATTTGTTACCCTGGCACTCGCGTCCACTCTGGTGGCTGGTGGCTGGGGATGGATGCGGAATACTTGGGGGGCAGGGTAAACTTTCATTTTCCCCCTCCCCTCTACGTTCGCCCTGTGCTCAAATCGGCTCAGATTTCTACTTCCTGACCTTACGCCTAACCCGGGACTTTGGTGGTATTTCTTCACGGAAATGTTTGATCATTTCCGGCCGTTCTTCTTGGCGGTGTTCTCTGTGAGCGAGCCTGCTCCTGAGCCTGGTTGTACCACCTGACTCTGCGCCCCCTAGCTCCACCTAGCAATATATGTCGTGCCGTTGTGTATCAAGTTCCAGTGTGTTTTTTTTTTAACCCTTGGGTGCATACTTGTGCATGCTTATTCTCGTACAAGGCACGACCCTCTATACGCCAGCTTCCTTCTCCTTGGCATCCTGGGAACTTTTAAGCCATATCCCACTCTATCGGACCCGGGTCTCTTCCTAAGCTTTATTTCCCTTTTCCCAGAAACGTACCCTTGTGCGTATTTCAACGTCCCCTGCACTTCACTGGTGCTAAAAACCTTTGTTGTTTTGTGTGGCAGATCTTCGCTACCCGGTCGTGACGGCGCTTCTGCACCTACACGCCTTCCTATTACTCCCACTTTTCCACCACCTGTGGATCGGAACGGGCACGGGAAACGCAAATTTCTTTTACGCAAGTACGCTCGTCTTTGGGCTTGCCAATGGTAGCGCACTTCTCGATTACGTTTGGGCGGGCCTGCGCGTGGCGATAGGTGAGGAGAAGGAGGGATGGGTGGTTACGCAAGAGTAGTTGTTCTCGCGTCTGGGAGACGTTGTGTAGACTTCGGCATGACAGTATCATATACCATCAATGCAACCCGACGGTTAGCGAAGGACGATTGTGTGTTGTTTGCTCTTTTTTTTTATCCCATATATCACCATTCAAGTTAACATTATAGTGACCTTAGAGCGCGGGTGGTGACATGGTAACCACCTACTACTGTATGCCATGTTGGATAGGATTTTTTTTTTGGCGAACTTTCGCCAAAATGACCACAAAACAAACTCTGGTAACTCAGGTTGTTGCCAGGACCCTCTGAAAAAAATAATCGTGATGCGCTCAATTCATCAATTGGATAGTATATTGGTAGGTAAGGATGTGGCGAATGTGCAGAGCAAGCGACGATGGGACCTACGCAACAGAGAAATGGGTCAAAAACTAGCAAACAACACACTCGTCCTTCGCTTGCTGGCGGGTTGGACGCGCCATATTTGCCCGTTTATTTCCCTGGCGCTTCATTTCTGTCAATCGGTTCATTGCACGTTTATTGCCTTGAGCTATGAGGTATAAGTGCCGAGTGAATGACGTGTGAGAGTGATAAGAGTTGATGACATACCAGCAGCACGCATGTACCAGCGTTTGGCGAACTCTACGTCTTGCTTTATACCTATCCCCACCTCGGCGTAGTAACCAACCGCGTATTCTGCTTTTGCGAGGCCCTTATTCGCGGCACGTCGCGCCCATAAATATGCTTCCGAGTCGCTTTGTTTCAATACGCCCTCACTTCCCGTAAGATACCAGCCACTAAGGGCAAGTTCGGCCTCGGCGTTCCCCTTTTCCGCGGCCTTCGTATACCAAGCTATAGACCGTCGCGGATCGACAGGGCACCCGAGGGTACCGAATTCGTAGCACTGGCCCAGCTTGTGCTGCGACTGGGTATACCCAAAATACGCCGCCCGCGAATAGTACTCCTTGGCCTGCAGCGGGTCGTGAGGCACGACTTGCCCACCAGTGGCCTCGTGCAGCAGTGCGAGCTCGTGAAGCGCATGCGGATTTTCCACGTCGGCCTGTTCGGCGGCTCGTCGCAGCCAACCGACGGCTTCGCGAACATTCCCCGCTTCCCCGAGGGTCCCTTGAAGTAAGATCATCCCGAGCTTGTACATGGCGGCCGTATCTCCGAGCGATGCCGCCTTCCGATAGAATGCGGCGGCGCGTGGTGGCTCCTTCCTGGTCCCCGCCCCAATTTCGTTGCAGACGGCGACCCGGTACGTGGCCGCCGCGTGGTTCTGTTTTGCCGCTTGTAGGTAGAGATGATACGCCTTCTCGTGGTCGACTTGAAGGCCCAGCATACCGGTGCCGTAGCAATTGGCAAGGAAGAACTGGGCTTCGTCGTGGGGTTGTCCCTGCGTCGCAAGGCGCTTGATGACCCGCAGCGCCTCTTGGATAAGCGCGTCCCGATACTTCTTGACCGCGCGCTGGTCTTTGGCATCTGCTCCGACTTTCCTCGCAGCATCGATCAGGTAGCGGGCGTAAGAAAAATGGGCTTCTGGGTCAGGATCAGCTTTGATGCGTTGTCGGTAGTCATCTATGTATTGCTTGGTGTACGGTGGTGCCCGCAAATCGACAGCCTTTGTGGTGCGAGTTTGCAGTGTGTCAGTCGTGAAAGTCATTGAACGATCAGACACGGGCCGTCTGTCTATATCCACTACTTCAGAGATACTGTCCATCAGGTGCACGGTGGGTGCACGTGACGGCGGAGAGGGAGGAGCATGGTAGGAGGATACGGATATGGATGGGGAGGAGATCTCTTGTGGAACGGGTGGTTGACCGGGAATCACGAGCGGATCGCCTCGATTATACTGATACTCGGCTGGCTCGGAGTGTGAGGGGTGTTGATATGTTTGGAGCCCATGTTGTGGCGGTGGCGGTGGAGCCATACCCAGAACATTTGATGCAGCTGCATGTAGATAGTTGTATTCGTTGGAAGCAGTTGACGCGCGTAAGCTACCCGAGTCGTCAAACTCCCCAGTATGCATAATAGAACCTTGCCGTGATGGAAACGATGTAGAGTCGTATGTGCCATGATAGTCGAGGGTTGGACTGGAATGGTTGGGACGTCCCGGGTGGGGGTGGGGTCGTGGGTTCGATGGGAGCGAGGGCCCACGTCTCGGTGGGCCATGGTTGTTGGGGGGGGGAGCCAATGGAGATGCGGAACGAGGGATTGAGTCGATGTAGGCATGGCCGACAGATGGGTCGCTAATACGGAGAGCATGAAAGGAATCGAGAGCAGATGTCGGGTCATAGGGTCTGGGGGGAACAGGTTGACCGTGGTGACCCGAACTGTGACGTTGCTCGGAGGGCAGTGAGGGAACAGAACGATTTGGAAGGGCGGTGAAGTGGTATCCTAGAAGCGGCGTCAAGGGCTATGTCACATGAATTGGTAGTGAGACCGGCCTTGGTTTGTCTGTGGGTCCTCGTACGGCGGAAGATCCGTCGAAGGTCCGTTTAACTCCATCATAGAACGTGAGACGGCGTCATGGAGCGGCACACCACGATCGCTCATTGTAGTAGGTTAACAGCACAACCCCAAATATGGTAATGTTCCACTCCAGTCGCAACTCAAAATCGGGTCCGTAGTTCCGCTTGATCATGCTCTCAACATGTCTGGCCAGTAAGTGTCTGTGTTATTTTCGCTCTCTTCTCTGAGCATTTCTATTTCGTTAGTCATAAAGTTCCGTTCACCGACGACGATGATACTTTGCTCATGAAATTCATCGCGACCTATAAACCTCAGCCGAAAGGTCGCTTGGGTATGAAGCTTTATGAGAGATTGGTAGAAAATGTATGCGTTCCCCTTTCTCCCGGAAATGCAGCGCAGTTAACTCCCACATTAGGCAGAAGGGAAATGGTCTTTCGCTTCACGCCACCCAGTCAATTCATGGCGGGAGCGTTACAAGATGAATCAGCCATGGTTTGACGCCAAAATTCTGCAATATCAAAAGAAGCATGGCATCTCTGCCGATGGTCTTTCTCCAGTTGCCGGCCAGAGTTCCGCTAGCAAGAAACCTGCTTTTGGTTCACAGACCAACCCTTCGAGGAATTCGTCACCACTTGCCGGGGGGAGTGGATCTAAGAAGCGGGCGAGGGAGATAAATGCCACCGACTCGAACCTAGATTCTAGTCCCACGAAGAAGATGCGCCGAGCGAGTCCTTCACCTCATCCAGTGCTCCCGCTTGTAAAGCCCCAAAGTAAAGGGAAGCTTCGCGCGGCGCTTTCGCCATCTCCGCCCTACGAAGAGGACAGGGACCTTACAATGGTTGGTCCAGACGACTATATAGGCGCATTGTCTGGTGAGAGCGATCAGGGTGGCGAAGAAAGCCAGTCAGATGGGGGCCAATGTAACGAATCCTCCAGCCCATTTCCTCCATCCAGCCCTACCAAAAAAACTCGATCGAAACCTTCTGCCAACACTAAAAAGTATGTTCGTATCACCACTGCCGACATCGTCGATAATTCAGTGTCTTACACAGGAGTCACGGACGAGTGGGAGTTTCCACAGTCCCTGAAAAGTCGTCTCAGCCCCTAGCGTCCTCCTCTCACCAGCAGCACTCTCCTGAACATTCCCCCACAGCTGCCCGTCCGTCTGCCTCTGCCTCCAAAACCTTGAGTCCTGTGCACAAACTCGTGATTCCTCCACCTCAACTCTCTCAAGAGCCCACTCCGCCCCATACAAGCGCACTCAGTTCCCCATCTCCACCCCCACGCGGAAATTCGCACACGCCTGGCACTCCCCCGCAATCCGGAACTGTTCGTCAACCCCCACTTGTTGCCCCCCCGAAGCAAAGACGCCCCCGGCCCATTAAGCGCAGAATTGTACACGAGGAAGAGGACGACATCTTTTGCACCCCTCCCGTCCAAAGTCTGCCGTCTAGTTCGCCGCCACAAACTCGTGCGAGGGATGCGCCACGTCTTCTTGAAGGTCCGTATCGTAGTGCATATACTCGTGCTAACGGCGGTCAACGTGCGAGCGGAGTCCGCAAGGAGGAGGAAGCCAACGGTAATGAGTGGCCACCGAGAAAGAGTAAACAGGACGTCCCCATTTCATCCCCGGAGAGGCCGACCGCGGCAGACGTGGATCGGGCATCGGTGCAACACATCGACTTGCGGGTGCTACACTCCAGAAAAAGTGTAGAGACATTCCGTGCCGGCAGCTCGCCGTCGTTGGTCGGCAGTACCAGTCGTACTGTCCAGAAGAAACGGCCTCGCCAAGCAAGGGCATCGAGACCGCCGACGCCGCCCAATCTCTCGGAGTCGAACAAGGAGCTCGTGCTGGCGCTGGGACTAGAAGAGGTGTACAAGCGCATGGCAGATAACCACAAGTTCCACGTCGATATCGTGCGGGAGGTCGCAGCAAGACAACGAAGCCTCGAGCATGCGGATCAAGTGTTGCGCAACATGCGCGAGGCCGCGGAGCAGGAGTACGCACGCTTATTGAAGCAAGAGTTTAGAACAGAAGCGTACCGAACGGAAGAGAGCGACGAGGCCGAGGAAGAGGAAGGGGAAGACGCCGAGAACTTAAGTAACGAAGAGCCTGAGCAGGATCGGTCGGCGCTATCCCAACCGGCATCTCCCTGCTCAAACCATTCGTTGCCTGATCTTTCGATGGCAGACAGAGGTGGGTACATGGAGGTGGACGCCGACGATACGCAGGAGCTGGACAATATACCCACAACGCAGGCAGACTCGTCTTTACCTGGCTCGCCGGCTTTACCGAACGTGGAGTGGACGGACGATGATGACGAGTTGTTGCTTGATGGCGATCTGGTCGTGCACGAGGAGCTTGTGAAGCGAAAGGGACTCGGCTCAGTGAAGTTTCGCACAGCGCATTTGTATAGCTTGCTACTCGATGGTTGACGTAGGGGGTCGAGCGTTCTTGATATTACTCTGCGATACCTATATCCATGTAGTTTGGAAGTCGACACCGGTATTTGGACGTCCCTAGCTTGTACTCATTTAGATCCCCAAGTAGGAACACCTTTTCCCCAATTTCGGGTATCTCGGAATTCGAAATTTGACTGTACCACTTCTGTTTCAATCCTGCATTTTGTAAAGGGTCCAAACAACCGAGATCAAGGGAACTCGGAAGCGCTATGTTCACACTATTCGAGGGCGTGGGTGTGCAGTGCGTAGCGAGTTTATTTCATGTCGCGCTACATTTCGATCCACAGTCAGACACGCAGGTAGGAGAGATCTCATCTATGCAGTCTCCTACTACCCTTAGGAAATCAGTTGAAATGTGCGTAATGATCGGTATTGCCCTAGTAGATGCACTCCAAGCCCTGAGACGATGCCCCCGTCACTCCCGTTCGCCAAGACGCCTCACCCACTCCACCAGCGCACTGTTCAGCACGATCAGAAATAAATTTCATGCCGGCTCCAAATCAGACTCACCGAACAGGTCGCCCTGTCATGCCCTTCTCCAAGTAAGGCGCCGTCGGGAGAGTCGCCTGGTGCAGAGACGTAAGCAACGCGTGCAAATCCTAGGCAACGAGCGTGGCTTACCTCCGAGGAACCAGCAATATCAATGTGGGCCCAACGGAGCGGGGCCTCATCTTCGCCAGCCTTCGGCTCGATACCATCAACGAATGCTTTCAGGAATAACGCGGCGGTGCAGCTGCCGGCTGGCCGGCCACCCGCCTAGCCCACCCACGCATCGGAAACGAAATCCCACAGATTACGAGCGAACAGACGTACATTGCACAGGTCGGCATTGGAGGAATAGATCTGTGGGCCGAAATCTTCGTCGAGTGGCATTCGCCAGAATCGATCGTACTCGACTTCCCCGGCGACACGCAGTTCCTCCCAAAGCGAGTCAGAGGTCTGTGTGACAAAAAAAAACGATCAAATACCGCGCCGTAGCAGTGGCGTGACGGTGCGGCGTACAGAGAACACCCCAGAATAATTCTCGCCAAGTGCGATGACCATAGAACTAGATGAGCGAGTGAGTGAAGCGGGTTTCATTGCAGGGACAACTCTACAAACCCAGTGAGCGTGGCCACATCTATGAGCGTGTGCGGCTTGTAAGTCGTGGACGTATAGTATAGCGCATCTATCACGGTTCGGCCAGTAGTAGACACCAGAAGGGCAGGGTCTCACCAGAGAGGATAAGTCGTCCTTCGGCGTCCGTGTTGTCAATTTCGACTGATTTGCCGTTTATAGCATATACTCTATGTGGGCGGCTTGAGCTTATCTAAAACGAAATGGACGAGGAATAAGAACTCACATATCCCCAGGTTTGTTCGCACTCGGTCCGGGCAAATTCTCGCACAGAGGAGTTGCTACGACGAGATTGACCCTGAAGTGAACGTCAGACACCTGCTGCAAATATAGTCACTATTACGAGAACGTACGGGAGGCGGAGCTGCGCAATCGCAAGGGCCGCAGAGACAACCGCTGCAGCGCCCCCTGTGTATCGTATCAGGATCTCTGTCATACATTCACGGGGTTCGCAGGTGATGAAGACAAACCCATGTCACCACGCATCGCCTTCATTCCCTAGACACAACATTAGCTGTGACGTCGGGACGCTTTCATATGGGTACATACTGCCGGTGGTTTTAAACTGATCCCACCAGAGTCGAATGTGACGCCTTTGCCGACCAAGGCGATGGGCTGATCTTCCTTCGCTGCCCCATTGTAGTGGCTGAAACACATCGTTCAGATTTCCTGCGGTATGATACTGGATTTTGCCTCACATCTCAAGGAACTTGGCCGGCTCTGACGTCCCTTTGGTCACAGACAAGAAGGTTCTCTGCAGGTCATGCTAAGTGGAACAGGATACGAAGTCAAAACTAAACACGCGTACCATTCCCTTTTCGGCGGCCCATTCTGAAAGCATGGGCGAGTTGAACATGAAAATGACACAAGACGCGCACAGAGGATGAGATCCTACCTTCGTCGTGGACGGTGATCTGCGTATTCGGGACGTCTGCGAACGCTGCCTTGACTCTTTCACAAAAGGTCTATGAGAAAAGACGTTAGCTGAGTGCAGTTTTTTGCTCGTGCAATTGTAATCGTACTGTCGGTGTCAGCATGTTCGCAGGGAGCTCCGCGAGCTATTGTCAAAAATGAAATTTCAACGATCTGCCCTCGGCTTCTAGGAGATGAGCGGTACCGTTCTGGCGAAGTTTTGGGCGTTTGCATAGACAACGCCAGTGTCCCATTCCTTTGAATCCTGCAGCGGCTTGAAGGATAACACTTGCGACACGGCCTGCTCTTCACCTGGTTTAAACGGAGAAGGGGGAGAAGTCTTTAAGGTGAATTTGTACTTGGCGAGATGTGTGGCTACAGCTGTGACGATGTAAGTTTCGGTTTTGTAATTGCAAAAACCCAGATTCGACAAACCTGCAGCGTGAGCATCTTTAGATGCGTCGACGACGACGGACTTCTTCTCGTCTCCAAGGTCCCTGATTTGCTTGATGCTACTCCCAATCGCCTTCCTCACCAGCTCCCGCCTTGCGTTGCCAGTTTTCTTGTCGAAGCCCTCCCCAAGTGACACGACAGCAGTCGCATCGGTTGTTCCAGATTGTGAGGGG
This sequence comes from Lactarius hengduanensis, assembly GCA_021525025.1. NCBI lineage: Eukaryota > Fungi > Basidiomycota > Agaricomycetes > Russulales > Russulaceae > Lactarius > Lactarius hengduanensis. Next base: position 24,585 of record JAKELI010000651.1, read on the forward strand.
GGTGTATTATAGAAAACCCGGGTGGTCCCAACCTTTGCAGGTTTAGAGCCAGCCGGGGTCGTGCTCCAGAGCTGAACGGGGTCGACTGCCGGCAATGAGCTAGAGCCAGTCTGGGATGCGGGATCGATAGGCAGGACAAAGACCGTTGTAGACATCTCTCTGATGATTGTGCAGAGATAAGGCTCACACGACCCCACATTTGTACCGCGGAGGCGCAATAGTCGGGCAGCACCATACATCGTAGGTCACGCGGTCAAGGGTGCAATTAAAACAAGCAACCAGGTAATGTTATATTAAAAAATTATTTACTTAGCGACCTGCTTAGCGATCTCTATTCAAATCCTACTTCCTACTTCCTCGACGTGCGAGAATAAATAACGTTTTCTTTCTGCTTTCGTTTACCCCGTCCAGTTTCTGTTTCTAACTGCCAGCGGTGCTGCCGGTCTTGACGACTCTTCTGACCAAGCTTCTGACACCGAACTTCTTGCACACGTCATCCGTCTTCCACCAAATGTCAGCGCCCGCCATAACTTAAACAGGGATCAGCAATCTGCCGAGGTGATATTCCTGTTCCCATGTACGCACGCATAACCCGAGAAGAGCAGCGGAACGCAAGAGGCCAACATCGCGTCTGGTATGTCCCCGGACCATGATTCCGGTAGGGATGCCGCGGTCCGGTCCGGATTGGGGTTCGGACCCGAACCGCACCGGACCGCACCCGAGGTCCGGTCCAGGTTCGGGTCCGGTTTGCCACCCGACTAGAAGGTCCGGTTCGGGGTTTGCCATCGGCTGGACCCATGTGAACCCGGTCCGGACCGAACCGCACCCAGACCTGTGTTTTCTGTGTTCCGAGTTGGCAGACCTTTCCCGAGAGAACGAACGACTAATAAAAACTACTGTAGATTCAATACTAGTAAAAAGATATGTGTACTAATAGTATCCCAACGTTCCTGCTGCTGCCCCACCGCCGTCGTTGCCACCGCGTCATTGTCATCGTCGTTATCATCACCGTTGTGGTCGTAGTCGTCTTTATCGTTGTCAAGGTTGTCTTATGGGTCGTTGTTGAGGGCTTCGTCGCGGTCGCGGTCGGTGCTGTTGTCGTTGCGCTATCGTCGTTGTCGTTGTCGCCTCGCGTTGACATGGTCGCGGTCGTCGTCGTTCTTACACCTTGTAGCAGTCGTTGCGTCGTCGTCGTAATCGCCCCCGCCATTGTCGCCTCGCCTTTGAAGTGGTCGCGGTTGCGGTCGTCAACGTCATCGCCTCTTTGCGGTGGCTGTTTTGTTGCTATACAGGCCAGCTCAATCTGGCGTCGGGGAAGT
>JAKELI010000652.1:0-25888 GCA_021525025.1 Lactarius hengduanensis
CGAAGAATGGTGTGAATAAGACATTTTCGGTGGAATGTGTACTCATCTTCGGTAAGCACGATGTCGCTTACTTTCAGCTCTGGTGCTGACCCGAGTCTTCTTTCCAGTTCAATAGCCCTCAAGTCGTCAACGCTTGCCTGGAAGAGTGAGACAATCGTCGCACATGTCCCATTCTCCATGGAGTCTGTCACGACCCGTCGTGCCATTTCCCGATTCGGACTGACCCGGCTTCGGACTGACTCTCGGACTCACACGCACGATCGGTGAAGCCTGACTGCGACTTGTAGTAAGATTCGTGCACGCCTTGCGATACCTTGTAGCCCGCACGTGACTGACTCGTGACCCGTGACTCATGACTCGCACCCTGTAGACTCCCCACTTGTACCTGACAGCTCGGCAGCTTGTACCTGACGTCATAGCCTAGACCCGCCTCAACTCGTGTACGCGCGCGGTAGATCCCGCCCGTAACCCTAGACCCTGACACATGACCAGCATTGTGGCTGGCACGTCACGTGACTCATGGAACCTTCGGGAACCTTCTGGAACACTCCATCCCCGCCCTGTACCCTGACCCAGTGCCCTATGCGCTGGCAGTGACATCATGCCCTGTGCCCCGCGCTTCTCGAAGCTCCAGTAGCTTCCAGGACATTCCACCCTTGCCCGTTGCCCAGATGTGCTGGCAACAACCCTACGACCTGATGCGCTGGCCTTACTGCCAGCGAAGAGACCCTGTACCCATGGCGCTGGCACTACTGCCAGCGAACCGCGACTCCCTGTATATAAGGACCCGTCGAATGCCTTGTAGTGGCATTCTAGTTATTGTCCATTTCCTGCCACCTTCCTGTCTGCTCCCTTGCCTGCCTGTGTGCTTGCCAAGTCCCCCTTCCTCTCTGCTTGCCTTCCCCCTGAGTAATCCCTTGAGGAGCTCATCGTACGGTCCCTGCGGTATTGCGATACGTGCAGTGCTTGGCCCTCTACTTTGTGTGTCCAAGACAGGGTAAGCCTCTCTTCGTCGGCATCCAAGAACTCCCGCCTCCGTCGGCTTTACCGCCGAACCGCCTGTCTCGTATCGGCTTCACCGCCGACTCCGCGTTGTAAGGCCGGCCTTCGGGCTGAGTCCGAAACCATTCGTCTCGATCGCTTCGGCCACGCGGCCTTTCTCGGTGTACCTTCGTCTCACTTCGCTTCGCTTCCTTTTTCTCTTTTAAGTACAGGACTATTTGTACTTAAAGGGAGACTTTTACTTTACTTTGAATAATCCAATCCATGCAATAGCAGCGGCCCGGTCCGCCCTTTCCCTCTCTCTTAGTGTGATTGTCCCGGAAGTCAGGCCCAAACGCGGGCACTCGAAGGACATTCCCGCTATCTTTGCTCTTCTTTCCTGGCTGCTTTCTTCTTTTCTAACCCCCCTTTACTCCTTAACCACCCTCTGCCCACGAATTCTCACGCACGCGCTTTCGAGCACGTTCACCTGGCTGCCCCAGTGAGGCAGAGTTCAGTGGTTTTATCCTCCCTCCAAACTTCCAACCTTCTACCATCTCTCGGTCGCCTTTGGTGACCAACCCTACAACCAAGCAGCCCCAACAACCTTCACCTTCTTTTCAGTCGCCTCTGGTGACCTACGCAATGCCAATCAGCCCCCCTCAGTCTGCGACGCTCGCTCTACTCCAGCTCGATTTCGTTATCGCCAAGATCTAGTCGTTTCTCGTCACCTCCCGTCTATCACCTCCCCCTCGTTTCCCTTCGTTTCCCTTCGATTACTGCCTCTTTTCTTGCGCTCCTTTCGCCCTCGTACATCACCCTTAGCCTTTCATTTCGTTTCGTTTCGTTCTCCATCTTCGCCCCTTCGTTCTTCCCTTTTCCCATCCCCTCTCGTTCTAATCTCCGAACTCGCGCGTTCGCCTCCCTCGATTTCGCATCCCGTCCCGTCTCACTATCCATCGACCATCGCACGCACGCACGACCAGGATGTATTACGATGACGAAGACGACGACCCATACGCGCCGCGCATTGGACCAGCAGCCATGCCATCGCCTCGCTCGAAGTTCGCACCTTACTTTTCGGGATGTGCAGATTCGCTTGAGGACTTTTTGGAAGAATACGAAGGCCTGGCGTATGACTGCGCATTGACGGACCCGCAGCGAGTCGACGTTCTCATTCGCTATGTAGCCCCCTCGCTGCGCGACTTCTGGAGATCTCTAAACGGATATCCTTCGCACGACTGGCCTCTCTTCCGGCAATCCCTCATCGACGTCTTCGGCAGTATCACCCCATGTCCCCAGGTTATGAGGCAAAGGTTACTGTGCTATGTCCAGGACTCTTCCAGAAGCCGAATGAACTGCGCGGACGACGTGTCACGGTACTACAGACAGTTCATTTGCTTCGGTATTCCCCTAGTCCACGCAGGCCACATGTCCGAAGAAGAACGCGACGCAGCGTTTTGGTATGGATTCCATCCCAAGGATCGCAAAGTCATTCAGCCTCGTCTTCTCGGCAAGAACCCATTCCAGCCATCTGACGTCCCCTTCCACTTCGAAGACGTACTCAGTTGTGCACACGCGGCGTTTGCATACGTCGATTATTTCCCGTCGCCCTGGCTGCACGAGCAGCAATTCCAGTCCTCGAGTGTAAGACGCGAACAGCCAGTCGCCAGGCATGGATCGCGAGACACGTACGGTCTCCGAGAAGTGACGCGCGCTATCGCCTCGAACCCTGAGACAACGACGACCCCCGACGAGCTCCCCTTGTCTTCTCACTCAACGCCATACACCTCTTCATCTTCGCTCTCGGTTTCGGAATCTCAGTACACGCAAGCGCCTTCGGTGACACTCGATCAGCCCGAGCCCGCACACACGTTTTCGACCACGTTGCTCCCCTCGGCTTCCCCTCCGTCTCATAATCCGTCACTTGTGCATTCGGCTACTGACAACGACCTCATTCCCGCGCCCACGTCTCCGATCATCACGTCCACGTTGCTACCCTCGGCCTCTCCAACCCCGTTCCATACTCATTCGCTCGCACCCTCGGCTGCTGCTGACGTCCCGAGATCTCGTCTATACACCCTTTGTCTTCGATCATGCCCGCGTCGACCATGCCTTCGATCTCGTCAGATTTCGAGTACCTATCCTCGGCGACGGTTGATCAGCCCGCACCCACGTTGTCGTCCACGTCCCCATCCTCGTCTTCGATTTCGCCCATGTTCGTGCCCTCGGCGACGGAAGATCACTCTGAGCCCGAGTCCACCCCCACGTTGTTCGCTTCCGTCCCTACGCTGACATCTACTCCCTCGCACGTTCATTCGGCTACTGGCTATGGCACCATTTTCGCATCTGCGCCCCCTTCTTTGTCTCCGCTTTCGTCCACGTTCCTACCATCCCCGGTGACATCGGTAACAGAAGAGCAGCCCGAGCCCGAGCCTGCATCGACATCTGAGTCCTCGAAGTTTGGCCTATCCCCACGTCCGCTGTCGCTCCCTCCTGACCAGACGCTTGCACCCCTTTCATCTTCGATGCTTTCGTCTTTGTCTCTGCCAGAGATGTCGGCGCTCGACTCCCTGCCTCTCGTTCTGTCGCTTGATCAGTCATCATCGTCGTCAGGATCTCTCAGCCAGTTGTCTAGGCCTTGCGAATAGTGATTTGCCGGCCCGGCTCGGCCTGATAGCCGTGGCTTTGGCCCGTCTTTCCAGGGCCTAGGCTTTTCAAAAGTAGAGCCGAGGCTGACCCCTTGGCTTTCAACGGCTTTGGCTGGCCTCGGCTTTAGGGCCGTGGCTTCATAGATTCAGGTAGTATCTACAAGACATTTTTAAACAGTACTAAAGTACTACTACTACGCGTGCCTCATCCTCTTCAAGGCCTTCAACCAATTCATCCCAAGACCAGCCCTCCCCAGTGTGGACAACGTCACTTGAGGTTGCTTCATGGTTGACTGGGTCTTGATCTACCAAGTCAAGGTACTCTTCCTCTTGTGCAGCGCTGATGACCTCGCGAAATATCAAGTCTTGATGGATAAAGCTTTTGAGGCACTGCAGCGCCTCGACAATGTCACCTTGAAGGCGATTCCGACGCTTACTGATCGTGATACCTGCAGCTGAGAAAGCACTCTCGCTTGACACTGAAGATGCCATAATGGCAAGGTGGTCACGCGCAAGAGAGCGCCAGGTCGGATAACGTTGGCCATGGATCTATAGAATGAGGTGCACCGTATCCGAGTCAGTAAGTGATGAGTTTGGATAGCAACAAAGACGACAACTTACCCCCCACCAGCGGACAATTCCCATGCCTTCGGGAACTACTTCATGTGTTTTGAAGTATGTGTCCCACTCGTCCAGCCACGGCCTACTGGGGTCAATCAAAGTGTTAGCGTCCTCATCACTGCTGCTGTCGGTGTCATCAATGTTCAAGCGGCTGGCCTTGTGGCGTGAAGCACTCTTGCGGATGCGGGTGGACACAGGCTCTATATGCTTGTGGAGGTCATTATACCGCTGCGTGAACTATCTCATGTGTCAGTAATGGCCCGAAAGAAACCCAGAACTAAGAATACATACACATGCGCGCACAGTATCTTCCACCTCTGACACAAGGTCCGGGCTCCACTGCTTCTTGAAGTGATTCATTTTCGAAGTTGGATTGAGCACTACAACAGTGAAGCGTTAGCAAATATTGAAGAGAGAAATGTTAGTCTTACCCATGGCAATGATATGTGCATCTGACGTGCCAGAACGTTGATAGTATTCATCAAGCTTGGCCATACCGGCAGCAAGCGCCGGCGCGAACTTCTCATAACGTGCTTTGTTTGAGGCTTTCTCCCACTCGGCGTACAACTCCTCCAAGGCTGGCAGAGCGTTGTGGAGGGTTGGTCTTGAGGATGCAGAGAATGCGTGTTGTGCATTGTCCGCATGCTAAAGGAGTAACATCAGAGCGGTACATTGACAAGCAACATGTATTTGACTCACCTGTAGAATGTTACTGAAGAGGCGTACTCGCTTCCACTCGTCCTCATCTAAGATGAGATCACCGAGCTTGCGCCGAGTCTCAGCGACCTTTTCGCTGAGCCTGAGCTCACAAACAAAATCGTCGACTGCCTGCAGGTTAAGGTATAAATATTGTAGGACACAGTAAGAAAAGCACTTACATAGCGCCGAGACTCAGCGCGAGTGAGCATGATATATGTTGAGGACCAGCGAACTTTCATGTCAAGCAACAGCTGGCAAGGGAGTATACTATTGCGCTCTTGAACCATCTTGAAGAGTTGTTTTCGTTGCGAAGAAGAGCGCGCCTGTGTCCCACATATCAGAAATGAAGGACAAAGGGTTAAACCCACCCGAAAAAGAGACAAACCTTGACACAGATGGCTCGAATGATGCCGATCTCATCACGTTCGCCTGTGCTTGCACCGACTTTGTCAGGGATGGTGACGTCTTCAGGGTCCCCGGAATAGTACTTGGACTTGCTGCGCGTAGATATGACTGCTTGAGCGGCCAAGTTAATAATGTGTGCCAGACATCTGTATGAATAAGCGGGTTTGGTATGAGCATCGAAACATCATCAAGAACGAGAGACATACCTAATTTGACGACTGCTGAACATCAAACGTGAGTCCAGTCTTGAGGTCATAACAACGCGCAAATTCTTGAAGCATCGTCGTATTGTTCTTCGCGTTGTCACATGTAACGTGCCCAATCTGCAGCCAGACAACTGGTCAGGACTTGGAAGACGCGGTCGTAACTATCACATACCTTATGTACAATACCAAGGCGGTCACACACCTTGTATAGCGCCTGCCCAAGCCTGGCGCCATTGTGAGCCGTGTTGAGTTGAGTGAACCCGAGCAACGAATGCTCCTGGGTCCACTCCCCGAAGGTGCTTTCCTCGATCCAATGCCCGGTGACCGCGAAGTACCCATCCGCATTGCTGGCCTGCCATGCGTCACACTCAGTAAAAAAGAAAAGTCAGCCAAAAGTCAGCCAAAAGTCATCGACTTTCGGTTGACCGACGTCCTATTATTTTGACTTTGAAAGTCAGGCTTTAGTCACAAAAAAGTCGAGTCAAGGTCAATGTATAGTCACTTGGTAGTCAATGACCTTTTTGTTGACTTTCCATTGACTGAGGTTCGACTTTGAGTTGACTACTGAAGTCAAAATCCAGAGGTCAACAAAAAGTCAACAAAAAGTCATTGTAAGTCGTTGACTTTTCATTGACTTTTCATTGACTAAAGTCCTAATTTTTTGACTTTGATTTGACTACAGAAGTCAAATAAAAGTCAATGAAAAGTCAGTTGAAGTCGGTGATGACTTTCAATTGACTTTTTGTTGACTGAGGTCCTATTTTTTGACTTTGAATTGACTAAGTGCAAGTCAGTAAACAAGTCAACCAAAGGTCAATAAGAGTCAACAGAAGTCAATGAAAAGTCATGTCAATGACTTTCAAAGTCGATTAGAAGTCAAAACAAAGTCAGACAAAAGTCAATTAAAAGTCAAACAAAAGTCAGCCAATTTCATTGACTACAGACTGACTTTGCTTGACTGCAAGCTGACTTTGAAAGTCACTTAGTAGTCAATTCAAAGTCAATTCAAAGTCAAATAAAAGGTCAAATAAAAGTCAATTCAAAGTCAATCAAAAATCAGTCAATACCATTGACTACAGACTGACCTTTCTTGACTACAAGCTGACTTTGAAAGTCAATTAGTAGTCAATTCAAAGTCAAATAAAAGTCAATTCAAAGTCAAACAAAAATCAGGAAATTTCATTGACTACAGACTGACTTTGCTTGACTGCAAGCTGACTTTCAAAGTCAATTCAAAGTCAAATACAAGTCAAATACAAGTCAAATACAAGTCAAATACAAGTCAAATACAAGTCAAAGAAAAGTCAAATACAAGTCAAAGAAAAGTCAAACAACTTCATTGACTACAGACTGACTTTGCTTGACTGCAAGCCGACTTTGAAAGTCAATTAGCAGTCAAAGAAAAGTCAAAGAAAAGTCACACAAAAGTCAGCCAATACCATTGACTACAGACTGACTTTGCTTGACTGTAAGCCGACTTTGAAAGTCAATTAGCAGTCAAATAAAAGTCAAAGAACAAAAGTCAAAGAAAAGTCGCACAAAGTCAATCACATGACCAGAATTTCTGACAGCAAAAAACATATATTTTTTGAGATCGACACAGGCCGCCACTGACAGACAGTACCTAGAGCGCAAGTAAGAAAAATGGCCGCTATGCAGCCTTCGTGATGCGCTTCGATTTGCGCTAGAGCACCAAGTTAGTCATAAATGAGCAGTTGAATATGCGCGCACTTACCTCCTTGACGATGCTCTCAATGTCCTCTTTGGAGGGCTGTTCCGATTTCGGCGCTCCTGCTATCGCGTCGATGAGGTCTGTACATACAATGGGGTGAGCAGGGGGCGAGGAAGAAAAAGGGAGGGGAACGACGCACCCCTTCTTGTTGGCCGCTTGCCCGTCGACTCGATCTTGTGCTTCTCAACCCATAGCACGAGCTCGTCACGCTGGAGGGCCTGGAGGTGCGAGTGCGACTCCGCCGACTCATCGTCGCAGCCTGAACCCTAAGAAAACGAACCATCAGAAGCAGGAAAGTGTGGCAAAGTAGCTACACACTTCAGACGACGATGCCGCCTTTCCGGCCGGATCTTGGGTACCCGATCCTGGACTTTTGTACCCGCGGTCCGAAACAGAGGACACCGAACGCGACTTGGACTGCGGCTGGGTAGCGACATTGTCGTCGTCCGTCGTCGTGGGACGGCTGGCCTTGGCCTTGGCTGACCGTGTCGACGGAGCCTTGGCGCGTGACGTGGCGTGGTCTTGCTTGGAACGCGTCGTCTGGGGAGGGGTAGGTTCACTCGAATCCTACAAAAAATCAACCATTAAAATATATAAAGTAGAGACGAGAAGATTCATACCCCAAATGACGAAGTCGCCAATCTGGGGACTTGGGCACCCCATATTGGGCTCTTGCACCCGGGGTCCTCGACAGGAGTCACCGAACGAGACTTAGACACTGGCTGGGTAGCCACGTCGTCGTCGCCGTCCGTCGTTGTGGCAGGATTGCCCTTGCCCTTGCCCTTGGCCGCCCGTGTCGACGGAGCCTTGGCGCGTGACGTGGCGTTGTCCTGCTTGGCACGCGACGTCTTGGGGAGGGCAGGTTCGGAGCTCGGGGGCTGTGACCGGCAATGCGGCGCATCGGGATGTCATAGGGATTCGGTAGGAAGGGTCAACGATCGAAACATAGTACAAAGAACAGAATAACTTACCGGCTGGGAGGCCGTGTCGGGTTGAACCAACGACATGAAAGCGGGGCGGGGGGAAGGAGGCCGGCATTGAACTATGAAATAGTTAGTTTAACGCATAAAATATACTTGCAGACCCACCTGCACCAGAATCCGCAGATGTCCCACTGGCACCCTCGCTGACTTTTGAACGCTTCCCGCTTCGTTGTGACGGGCTTGGATCGCGCCTGCGCTTTGCCTGGGGGCCGGCCTTGCCCGCTGGCCCTGGCTCCTGGGGTGAATCCACCGGTCCTAACTGTGCACGCGGTCGAGGATGGGGGGACTTGAACGAGGCGCGACGAGGGGACAACTGTGAGCGGCGGCCGACACTGGAAGGAGTGGTAGGGTGGGAAGCCGAGGCGCGGGAAGAAGATGTGACGAGGCTGGAAGGAGGGGGACGGGAGGATGTGACGAGGCTAGGGGTTGAGGGACGGGAAGAAGGCACAGGGGCAGAAGACTTCAACGAGTCCAGCACAGCCCCGAGGACCATGTCAGCCTTCCAATTCCGGGCGCACAGTGAGAGGACAGGAGCCGAACGTTCGAGCGCTATGAGCGCTGCAAACCACTCGTCCGGAAAGTGTTTCTTGACGAACCCCTTCTTGTGCATCTTGGCGAGAACGGCGCGGGGATCTTGCTTCAGCGGTTCCACGTGGGAGCGAGCAACAATCCCTGCAGATTGGCGGATCGCCTGCCACTCCAGGTCTGAGATTATCACCCCATCTTCACGTCGGATCGCGCGCTGCATGGGGGGTCGGGACAAGTTGGTGGCCGAGCAGCCGACGCCGGGATCGGCCTTGCAATCAACTTGGGTCCAGATGACAGATAGTGGGTAGTGATCCGGGCGGGTGAGTGGTCGTGGACAAGAGAGTGGGGATTGGAGCCGGGCACCGCCAGAGGAAACCTGCGAAGCCGACTCGCTCGGGCGCAGGGACGACGTGGTGGTCGAGCTAATGGTTGTGGCTGATATATATAAAAAGTAAGCGAAAAATAGGCAAATGAGAGAAAGAATGAGCACTCACAGTTCGTCGTCGCCGTAGGATTTCGCCGCAAGCTGAGCAGCTCTTGCAGGTGGCTGACCATCTCGACGTATTTCACGAATTCCGGATTGTGCGTGAGCTCGTCGTGAGTCAACGCAGCGATGGATGCGATGGGGAGGCCCGAAGGTTGAGAGAGTTGAGAAGGTGTTGCAAGGGACCGCGTACTGGCGGTCGCAGAAAAAGCCCCGCCTGGGGCACAAGACCGACGAAACGCGGACTCGTCGTCCACATCGTCAAAGTTCAAGAGCAGCTCGTCGTCATCATCAGCAAGGGTCGACATGATTGAGAAATGGAAGAAAAAATGGAAGAGGAGAAAATGGAAGAGAACGGAACGGTGGAGAATGGTAGAGAACGACAAGGAGAGCGAGCAAGGAAAACGCAAAGTCAACATTCGCTTAGTGCTGACAAACGTGCTGGCAGCGCCGGCCCGGGATTACAATACCTCGTAACTCTTGCAACTCGTTATCTGCAGACCATCAGCATACACTTTCTGTACTACTTAGTTCATATACACATCTTCTTACAACAACTATGGCCCCAATGTTAAAATATATTTGCCCATGCTTTAAGTGTATCTCACAAAAGGAGCTTTCCAAAAGGACTATTAGGTTTCACTTCAGGGACAACCTGAAGCACCTAAATAATCTGATAGCTTCTGATGCACATCAAAACACTGTGGACTGGGTCCAGAGCTGTCATTACCAGCTTGAAGAGCTGCTTAATAGCCTGGCTGAGGAGTCTCAGTCATCTAGGCAACCTGGATCTCCTTATCCAGATGGTGAGCACTTAATTTGTATACTCCTAATTACTTACTGATCTGCTTAGATCTAGCTAATGCCCCTATTGGTTCACCTCCATTTCCAGAGGGGGGGATGGGCAGTGATGATGCTATGATGGTTGATGGTCATTGTAAGTAATATATTGTGAACTTATTCTAATATTTATTCTAATGCCACCATAATAGACACCCCATTTTCCTTGCACAGGCAGGAGGGACTTGGAGGCCCTATGGACACAGAGGAGGACAATATAGACCATGAGGGTCGCTCTATCATCTTTAGGATCCCAGAGGAGACCTTGGATCCTGCTCCAGACCCTGGCTCTGAATTTGGCTCTGGTTCTAGCCAACTGGGTAATAATGATAGCTCTTTAGCATCTGATGAAGACTTTCCCCCTCATGGGACTTCATATGGACCCTCTGGTGGTAGTGGTAGTGGTGATTTGCCAGAAATTGTTATCCAGCTTCAGAAACAGCTGTTGAAGGAATACACACTCCCTCCTTGTCCTGCTCTTCCCCCATGGCAACACACACTATCCAGGGCAGATACATTATCCCTTCAGCACTACCTTGCATGGATAGGGTCCAATGGCACTGTTAAAGCATACAGTGCCCATGCACAGGTACTTGGAGAGGCCACAAAGGAGGAAATCCTCAGCCTTTATATGGTCAGAAAGCTAGCTGAAAGACTCACTGGGCTACACCCCTCATTTGTTGATATGTGCCCTAAAAGTTGCATGGCATATACTGGAGACTCTCATTCTCAGTCCACCTGTTCATACAAAGACTGCAATGAACAGCGCTACAAACCACAGCAGAGCTCTACAGCCAAACCAAAGCCAAGGGCAACCATGCTCTACATGCCCATCACTCCTATCATCCAGGCATACTATGCCAATGCAGAGACATCCCATGAGATGCGCCATAGGGATGAATGCTTGAAGAGGACACTTGATATGCTTGCCAGGGGTGCTGGTGTAAAGAGATCAGAGTTTGCCAACTCTGATAATCATATTCGCCACCACTCTGAATTGGGGCTGTTTGATGATAAAAGAGACACTGCTTTATCAATCTCTACAGATGGTGCTCAGCTCACCATGAAAAAGCAGTCCAATATGTGGCTCTTAATTGTTGTGCTGCTCAATCTCCCACCAGAGATGTGCTACAGAGCAAACAATGTCATCATTCCACTTGCAATCCCAGGCCCAACAGCACCTGGGAACATTGAGTCCTTTATATATCCCCTTTTTGAAGAGATGGCAATGGCAAGTGTGGGGATGTGGACATGGGATGCTGTTGATTCATCCTACTTTGTTCTGAGAGCATATCTCTGTGGTGTAAAAGGAGACATGCTTGGATCTGCCAAGTTGAGTGGGATGGCAGGACATTCAGCCCTTTATGGTGATCGCTTCAGTTTGGTACAAGGTGCCCGCCCTGCCAAGGACAGAGGTGCTAGGGCCCAGTACTATCCAATCTCTCCACCTCAAAAGGAGACACATAATCCAGAGCGCCAGATTATTGACCTGGACAACTTACCTATGCGAGGCCAAAGACATTATTGGCACACTATTGAAAGGCTTGAGTCTGCAAGGAACCAAGCAGAGCGCCAAAGGATTGTGAAGGAGACTGGGATTTCACGCCTTACAATATGTGCAGCCAGTCCTACATTTTTCCATCCATCATTCTTCCCATTGGACCCCTTCCATTTATTCTATGAAAACTGCATGGTGCACATCTGGGATTTGTGGGTGACACACAGTTCCATTGATGAGAAGATACACATGGATAAAGACATGGCTTCAGAACTTGGTGCAAAGGTTGAAAAGGCAGTACAGACCCTTCCTTCATCTTTCTGTGGGCCAATTAGGGACCCATATAAAAAGCGCCATAGTCAGTACAAAGTCTATGAATGGATGGCCCTCCTTCATTGGTTTATCATACCAATGGCATGGGAACTAGAATTTGATAGGGATGTGCTGAGGAACTTTGCACAATTTGTGGACATTGTTGAAGCTGCAATGTCTCACTCACCAAAGTCTGATGGGGACTTAGCATCCTTACAAAGTCTAATAAAGTCCTTCCTCCAAGGATTTGAGAGGCTTTATGTTGGGGATGACCCAGTCAAGGTCTCAAGATGTAGACTGTGCATCTGGCAATTAATCCATGTCCCACACCATATTTTCTGGAATGGCTCAATCAGATTTGGCTCTCAAGCTACAGTTGAGAGGGCCATTGGAGAAATTGGCCATAAAGTCAGGTCCAAGAAGGCACCCTTTGCCAATATAGCTACAATTCTATATGAAAGGGCAAGCACCAAGGTGCTAACTCTGCGATACCCATTCCTGGCCATTTCCTCTAAAGAAGGGAAGAAGAAAGAAAATCTGTTTCAGTCACTGCCAATACAGAAGACTGAGATAGACAATCCCTCAGAACATTATGATCACCTTGCTGCAATTTGTGATTTTCTTGAAGTCACTCTGGATGTGGACCTTACAATTCAAAGATGGGGAAAGTGCAAAATTCCAGGAGATGTCACTTTGAGGAGCAGAATCTCTGAGAAGGGAGGTCAAGCCTCAAGGTCATCTAGATATTTTGAGGCCCAAGAAGAGGATGGGCCTATCTTTGGAGAGGCATTGGCATTTTACTCTCTGCCAGACTATGGCACTGGCAATCTAGTGGTCTATCATAAACTAGAAGAGATCAGGGATGTGCTGGGAAGATGGTGTGGAGAGTGGTCACAAGATTGCATGGTGTTAAGAACAGCCAGTCTTGTTACACTGGTTGGAGTTTGGGAATGGGAGTCAAAGGTTCATATCTTGAGAAAGCACCCAGGATTAGATATGCTTAGTTCTGAGGAGTATGGTGTGGAAGAGCAGGAAGAGGAGTAAAGTAGTAAGATAGATGTCTTGTATGTATAAAGAGGTTGAAAAATGTCAACAATAACAGGCTTCTTGGAAATGAATGTTTGAACCATAGGAGCTTGCATAAGGAGAGATGAAACATTGAAGGGCAATGGGCCATCTGTAAAAGCAGTAGGTGTTCAGAGCTGTTTGGAGCCATTCAAGGACACTCTGAACAGACCCATTAATGTGTTACTAACGGGGCCAGTGTCACCTCTACTAGTGATATGGTGATACTCCGCGTCTAGTGCTCCACATTCAAAGACCACCATTTGAAGGAGGGATTTCTGCACCACACACCAGAGAGCCTCCAGCTCTGTCTTCTTTTCCTGCCCACTGTTCAGCAAAACAAGAATGTCTATGCTATTGCCACACAGAAACACATATGTGGCACAAGAAATGTGGAGAACATGAGAAGACCTAAGCACCTTGACTTGTTTCTCCCTGTAGATTGTCATCCCACCAGACCTGTTAATGTGTCAACAGGGCCAGCATCACCTCCACTAGTGATATAGTGATACTTTGCATCTGGTACTCCACATTTGAGGACAACCATTTGAAGGAGGGAGTTCTGCCACCATACGCTAGAGAGCCTCCAGCTCTGTCTTCTTTCCTGACCACTTTTGTGCACCATGTTCACAGAAAACATATATGTGGCACAATAAATGTGAAGAACATGAGAAGACCTAAGCACCTTGACTTGTTTCTCCCTGTAGATTGTCATCCCACCAGACCTGTTAATGTGTCAACAGGGCCAGCATCACCTCCACCAGTGATATAGTGATACCCTGCATCTGGTGCTCCACATTTGAGGACAACCATTTAAAGGAGGGAGTTCTGCACCATATGCCAGAGAGCCACCAGCTCTGTCTTCTTTTCCCACTTTTGTGCACCATGTTCACTTGCCACACTGAAACACATATGTGGCACAAGAAATGTGGAGAACATGAGAAGACCTAAGCACCTTGACTTGTTCTCCCTGTAGATTGTCATCCCACCAGACCTGTTAATGTGTCAACAGGGCCAGCATCACCTCCACTAGTGATATAGTGATACTCTGCATCTGGTGCTCCACATTTGAGGACAACACAGTTGAGGACAACATTTGAAGGAGGGAGTTCTGCACCATATGCCAGAGAGCCACCAGCTCTGTCTTCTTTTCCTGGACCACTTTTATGCACCATGTTCACTTCCATTGGAAGAGGACAATTCAGGATTGTTGGCTAAGGATGGCATTGGTGGGATGTGTGTACCACCCCATAGTAGATGTGAGACAACTACTATAGATAAGCACTTCCTAACATCACTACAAGTAACCAGGTCCAAGTTGGCACCTGATTTATATGATAAGGACATTACCAGACAAGTGCCAGTGATGAGAAGAGGGAAAGTATGAATCTCATACTCACATGTCAATCTACAGGGAGAAACAAGTCAAGGTGCTTAGGTCTTCTCATGTTCTCTTGGGGCCACCTTTCTTGTGCCACATATGTGTTTCCATGTAGCAATAGCATAAAAATTCTTGTTGTGCTGAAAACTGGACAGGAAAGAAGACAGAGCTGGAGGCTCTCTTGGCATGTGGTGCAAAAAACTCCCTCTTCAAATGGTTGTCCTTAAATGTGGAGCAACCAGATGCAGAGTATCACTATATCACTGGTGGAGGTGATGCTGGCCCTGTTGACACATTAACAGGTCTGGTGGGATGACAATCTACAGGGAGAAACAAGTCAAGGTGCTTAGGTCTTCTCATGTTCTTCACCATTTATTGTGCCACATATGTTTCTGTGAACATGGTGCACAAAAGTGGTCAGGAAAAGAAGACAGAGCTGGTGGCTCTCTGACATATGGTGCAGAACTCCCTCCTTCAAATGGTTGGCCTCAAATGTGGAGCACCAGATGCAGAGTGTCACTATATCACTAGTGGAAGTGATGCTGGCCCTGTTAACACATTAACAGGTCTGGTGGGATGACAATCTACAGGGAGAAACAAGTCAAGGTGCCTAGGTCTTCTCATGTTTCCACCTTTCTTGTGCCACATATGTGTTTCAGTGTGGCAAGTGAACATGGTGCACAAAAGTGGGAAAAGAAGACAGAGCTGGTGGCTCTCTGGTATATGGTGCAGAACTCCCTCCTTTAAATGGTGGTCCTTGAATGTGAGCACTGGATGCAGAGTATCACTATATCACTAGTAGTGATGCTAGCCTGTTAACATATTAACAGGTCTGGTGGGTATGATTATCATCTTTGCTAAGGTAATTACTTAATTACATAGTTGTAACTAGAGTGCCTAGTTCAGACAGAAGGGAAAACTAGATGTTCAGAGAAGTACAGAAGGACTGCCACATGTTCAGAAAGGGGAAGAAAGGGAAGGGAAGAGTGAAGAAGAAAGAGTCCAATGTGAGGACACTATGTGATCATAGCACGTGTCATGGTGATTCCATGTGGCCTATTGCTGGCTTGCAGAGACTAGAGACTAGCTTTCTATGATGTCTTCAAGTTTGAGGCTCACATGCTCCACTTCTTCTGCTATGTGTTTCCTCTTCTGTGTGTTCTGAACTGGTGTTCACATTCTGTGCTCTGAAGCCACATAAGGTACATTGGCCAGTGAGAAAATACTTGTCAAGAGGACTCCAAAGCTGCATTCGCAATCATCTTCCCTATCTTCTCCACACCCAGAGCAATGTGCAGATTCCCAATCACCATCACCATTCCCTGTCTCTATCCATGCTCACACCCACCCCCATGTTCCCATTTCCCATCTCCCCTCAACCCACACCCATGTTCCAAGTCCCTATCCCCACCCCCACCCCCATCCCTCCTACACCCACTGCCTTGTTCCTCATCCCCCCACACCCATACCCACCCCCGTGTTCCATCCCCCCCCATCCCCATCCCCATGTTCCCCATCCCCATGTTCCCCATCCCCATCCCTATCCCCACACCCACACACCCCACACCCATGTTCCCCATCCCCATCCCTATCCCCACACCCACACACCCACACCCATGTTCCCCATCCCTACTACACCACCCCTATGTTCCCCATCCCCATCCCCATCCCCATCTCTCCCCACCCACCCCCATGTTCCCCCCCCATCCCCATCCTCCCCACACCCACCCCCACGTTCCCCTCCCCATCCTCCCCCACCCACCCCCACGTTCCCCATCCCCATCCTCCCACACCCACCCCCACGTTCCCCATCCCCATCCCCCCCACACCCACCCCCACGTTCCCATCCCCATCCTCCCCACACCCACACCCACATTCCCCATCCCCATCCTCCCCACACCCACCCCCACGTCCCCATCCCCCCCATCCCCACCCCCCCTCCCCATCCCCCATCCCCACCCTCCCCCCCACACCCACACCCACGTTCCCCATCCCCATCCTCCCACACCCACCCCCACGTTCCCCATCCCCATCCCCCCACACCCCCCCCATGTTCCCCATCCCTGCCCCTCCCCTACACCCATCCCCATCCTCCCCATACCCACCACCCCCATGTTCCCCATCCCTGTCCCCCCTACCCCATCCCCATCCTCCCCACACCCCACCCACACCCCATTCCCCATCCCCATCCCCCCACACCCACCCCCACGTTCCCCATCCCCATCCTCCCCCACACCCACCCCCACGTTCCCCATCCCCATCCTCCCCACACCCACCCCCACGTTCCCCATCCCCATCCCCCCCACCCCACCCCCACGTTCCCCATCCCCCCCCCCCCACACCCACACCCACGTTCCCCATCCCCATCCTCCCCACACCCACCCCCACGTTCCCCATCCCCATCCCCCCACACCCACCCCCATGTTCCCCATCCCTGTCCCCCCTACACCCATCCCCATCCTCCCCACACCCACACCCACCCCCACGTTCCCATCCCCATCCTCCCCACACCCACCCCCACCCCCACGTTCCCCATCCCCATCCCCCCCCACACCCACACCCCACGTTCCCCATCCCCATCCCCCCCACACCCACCCCCCACACCCACCCACGTTCCCCATCCCCATCCCCCCACACCCACCCCCACGTTCCCATCCCCATCCCCCCCACCCCACCCCCACGTTCCCCACCCCATCCCCCCCACCCCCACCCCCACGTTCCCCATCCCCATCCCCCACACCCCCCCCACGTTCCCCATCCCCATCCCCCACCCCCACCCCCACGTTCCCCATCCCATCCCCCCTCCCCCCCCACACCCCCCCCACCCCCACATTCCCCATCCCCATCCCCCCACACCCACCCCCACGTTCCCCATCCCCATCACATCCACACCCATGTTCCCCATCCCCCAACACCCACCCACGTTCCCCATCCCACATCCCCCTGTTCCCCATCCCCCACACACCCCACCCATGTCCCCATTTGCCATTGCCATTGCCATCCCACCCACACCCACCCTGATGCTCCTGTTTTTCCATAATTCATTCCCTGAGTTCAATTGACTTTAACTGATCTGGCATTGACTTGGACTGACTAAGTCATGCCCTCAAATAATATCCCAGTCAAGGTTTTTTTTTGTGATTTTTTCTCCGAGTTTGAATTGACTTTGGTTGACTTGAACTTGACTTTAGTTGACTCTGTGCAAAATATTGACTATCAGTTGACTACATATTGACCGACGTCCTATTTTTTCGACTTCTGGCTGACTATCCTTTTTTACTGAGCATGACCTGTGCTCATGTCTTCGTTACGCTCATTACTTTGACTGGGGTTCTCTGGGACGATGTAGTTGTCCTCAGTGAGGTTGGAACTGGGGCCGCCGCCTGCAAGTCTGTTATGATTGCACTGATTGCACTGATATCTCCCAAGTACCATCACTATGTTGACCAGCATTGCTTTTTCTGTCGTGCAATTGCGAGCGTTTGCAAGCGGGCCCTATTTCCACGGGTTTTCCGACCCTTTTCGATATCTAATTGCGTGAACGTCCTCCTCGCGTTCCCCTGCCCGGTGCAGAAAAGGTCACGTGATTGATTATATAAGCAGTACAAATCTGACTGTCGCTTTAAAGAAATGTGCCAATCGACACACAAAGGCAAAAAAATGCGTTTTGCAAAACAAAAGTTTGTTGAGGAAAAATCTCCTTCAAAACTTATCCTTTTCTCAAAATTTCTAGTACCCATTGTAGCTATATAGTCCTGCATTGTGTCTTACTAGATATTTTCACCCAACTTGAAGATATGGTGGAGCAATTTGACGAGCAAGGATTGTGCCCATCTTGCTTACTAAAGGGGTGACCGTTCCTGGTGTCCGCTGCCTTATCTGGGTTCAAATGTCCATATCATGCATTGACATTTCCGTGGCATGGATGAAGCGGTCGGTGGGGGAGGACGATAATGTTGTTGTTATCCTCTTCGCCGAGCGTGTAATCCGCTCGTCGAGACAGAGCATCTGCGGGACTGTTCTTCGTGCCCGAGACGTGTTTCAACACAAAGTCGTACTCTGAGAGTTCTAGGAATTTGCGGGCGACACGTCTACTGATTTTTCGCGGTTCCTTCCAATATTGGAGGTTGGCGTGGTCGGTATGGATTATGATTTTATGGGGGGAACCGACCAAGTATGTTCGCCATGCACATAGTGCTTTCACCACCGCTAGTAATTCTCTGTCATAGATGTCATAATTGCGTTCCGCCTGGTTGAGAGATTTGGAATGGAACGCTACTGGGTGCATCTTGTCGTCAGGGCCTAGTTGGTTCAATATGGCTCCCAGTGTGACATTTGACGTGTCTACCTCTAGTTCAAAGGGTTTGGAGAGGTTGGGGAATAGGAGGGTAGGTTCGCGTCCTAGTATTGCCAAAGTTCAGTTCAGTGTGGTTCTGGGCCCCCAGCGCCGAACCCGAACCTGAACCTTGTCCGAACATCTGAACATGAACGTGAACCGGACCTGAACCTCCCGAACGTGTTCATGTGCGTTCAGTTCACGTTCGAACGGTGAACTACGTGATTTTTTCTTTCATAGTAACGTCTACTACTAGTAGCTACTACATGCTGAATATACTATGTAAACCCAGCACCAGCCACAATGCCTGCCATGGCCCTGTCATCATCATCGTCGCCGCGGTTGCAGATGGGGTCGTCATATTGCATTGTCAACACCGTCATGTCGTGGTTGGGGCAGACAATATCAACCCTGAATTGGCAAGGCGGCGGCGGCGGCGACTGGTGGCTTGTGAGGCGCGTATGGTTGTGGGGTGGCGGCGGTTGGTAGCACGTGCAGCTCGGAGCTGGCAAGCTGTGTCGGTGAAGTGTGCTGTGTCGCCGCTGTCATTGGCAGCGCACGTGGCTTGGGGCTTTGTTGGCGAAGTGCTAGCTGACGCTGCTGCCATCGTTACTGTTGTGGGGGGGGCTTAAGTTTAGCCGCGTTGTTCGGCTCGTATTTAGGAATACTCACGGAGACATCCCTGCCCAGACCATAGGTCCGTAGAGGGATGGTACCAGGTAAGGCATCGCGCGTGCTGTACGTCCAGGTGGAAGTGCCACGTGTCGGTGAATTCAGGTGGAAGTGACTGTGGGCACGACATGGAAATCGACGACAGGGCAGTAGACTCAGCGGAGCGCATAAACCCCCGTCGACGTCGACGTAGATGCCAGACAGCGCAAGTCAGCTAGGGGTGAGGGCACGCCAATCACAGCTGCCGCGGCTCTGCACGCTCCCGAGACATGCTGTTGCTGGGGTCACGGTCGCGCTTAAGTAAACCCACAGCAGCAGGGCCATGGCCGTGCGCGGGTCAAGCCATTCGGTGGTGGACCGGGGTGCGGGCAATATCACCATTTCGTTATTTCTGCCGCTAACGCTGGGGCTGCGATCGCAGCTGCACGGGGTATAACCAAGACTATGGAAGGAAGTGGGTTCATTTCGCAGAACAAGTGTGCAAGTGACTTCAAACGTACCTAATTTAATTCTCCATCCAAGGGTGACCCAGATAGAGGAGATGGGATGGACGAGTCATTAGCGTCGGTGCTACAGGAGGCATCACGAGTGCGCTCTGGATTGGCCTGGGGAGCATGATAGAGGTCACAGCCCCAATCGCTATCATCTGTCGGGCGTGAAAACTGGCCCGAGTTCTTGCGTTCGATGGTCGTGTTGGACGTCGAACCTGTGAGAAGCTAGCAAAAGGGCTTCTCGACAGTCACAGGTGTGCCGTCACACTGTTGTCGCGCCGCCATGGTTGCAGTTGGGCCGGGGGTTCATGTGGTGTTGACAGAGTGCTGCCATGTGCTGCCATCGTCGTCAAGGTCTTCGTCTTCGTCTTCATCGCTGGATCTGGGCTCCTGGTAGCTGCCAGGCGCACTGTCATCAGGTGGATGGGGAATTGGGGCAGCTTCTCCAGTCTCCAGTGGTTGTCCATCTCCACGGCCATCGTACGGTCGAATAGTCCCAGAATTCTGCTCTAAGCTAATGTGTCATGAGTATTGCACGGTGACAATACCAGCAATGGGCACATACACGGCAAGGATGCCCTGCGCTTTGCCTCTCCAATGTACCAGCAGCAAGCTTTTGGCATGAATTCAAGTTGCTCATGTTTTTCAAGCGCTGTGGGGGTTTAGAGAATGTGGTTGGGTGCATGACGAGCACACACACCGAAATCGACGACGTCGAAAACTTTTGCACTTCCGTCCTCTGCCACGCTCGCAAACAGCTCCCGTCCGCACTTGCAGAAACGCCAAGTACGGGCGGCATGTGCGCACACAGTGCTCTATGCCTAATTCCTATTTTTTTCCACAGCTTCAAATGACCATGACAGACATGCTATCGCATTGTTTTTTTGGCGGCATGAAGCCTACGTTTGCGTGGTGTAGAATGGGACGCACCGTGTGACAACTTGAACCACAAAGTTGATCACGCTGCGATCATGATGCATGACACTCTTGTGGTACCTATCTGCGCGCGGCAGATCCAGGAAAAGTCGTTCTACAGGAGGACTATACGAAGGGCGAAAACCGTACTCAGGAGCGTTCGATGAGCAATGCATCTCCACGCACCTTTCTTTTTTTTCGTGCCTATGTCGACTGTGGTACCATCTGGCATGCATGGGCCCAATATCATCGCTCTCTTCGTCTTCCTGTGCAAAAATAAATGTGGTGCGGGGCGGCGGCTGTGAGGCAAGTGAATAACGACTTGGTACTCTATCGGAACGAGAAAAATAATTCCATGATCAGCCTATCAACGTATCAACATATATCAACAATCTTGTCAACAAACAATCAACGTTGACTTGTTTTTTTTTTAGAGTCACTCTACGCTACCGACTTGGGAGTTGGCATTGCCGCCCTCGTCATCTCCTCGCTGTCGTGGAGCGTGCGGAGACTGCCAACACAACGAGGGACCACGAAAGCACTTTAGCCCCCTCACCCTTTCCTTCTGCTTCTGCTTCACCAAGTCCCCCGTCCTCACCTTATAGCGCTTCCTGTCGTATCTGCCCTCACTCGTAGGTATTCACAGGCCGCTGCACCTGCCTACATACCTCACCCACTGTATCTGCTACTCCCCATTGCGTGTACGGTGCACCTAGCCTCCCCGCCACCGCCGTACCCACTTGACCCACTGACGGTTTAGATAAGTTTTTATTTTTTTTTTATTTATTATTTATTCATCATCGAACCGATGCAGGACAATGGCAGCTACAACGCTGCCACCGTCCCCTCCCCTTGCGCGCATGCAAGCCATCACTCACCAGCCACCACCGCAACGACCCCATTGCCCCGCAACGACCCACCTATCTGGCGACCCTGTCTTACCCAACCGCCGCAACCCCACTGGTCATTGCAGCAATTGCCCCAGCCATCGCCACCCTGACATCATGATACCGACAGCTTCAGCGACGCAACCACGACTGCGACCCGTGCAACGACGAAATGATCACGACGGCGACCACGACAACCGCGACAACCGTGAGCCTGAGGCAACAACAGTGATGACGAAGCGCCCGACGAAGACAACCGCAGCCACAATCGCAATGGCGGTGATGACGACTGCAAGGCAGCGGCGACGATGGCAGCGATGGTGATGCGAACGGAATCGACGACGATGATGACGGGTCTGTAGATCTGTTGATACATATGTAGATCATCAGCAGGACTGCAATCTAATATATCACTCTAATGTATCGTAAAAACTGAGAAGCTTGAGAAGGGCAAGAAGTTCAGCAGTATCTTTAGCTCAAAGAAGGTAAGGTGGAAGGACTCCTGATGACGTTCGAACGCGTTCAGGACGTCCCAGTTGCTCCTGAAACGGGGAACCGGACCGGAGGCAGCAGCGTTGAACGACTGTTGAACGGGAACGGGAACGGGAACTGAACGTTGCCGTTCGGTTCGGGCGTTCGTGTTCGGACCGAAGTTCCGGACCGGACTTCGGCAACACTATCGCGTCCAATGCATGCCTTAATGCTATCAAAGGCTGTTTGCTTGTTTTGGCCCCAGTGCCAAGGCGTGTCCTTTCGTGTAAGATTGTGGAGTGGTCGGGCAATTGATGAAAATCCGCGGATGAATCGTCTGTAGAAGTTGCAGAATCCCAAGAAGGCGTTACTTCTCGGAGGTTCTTCGGGGGTTGCCACTCCTGAATTCCTCTAACTTTGACAGGGTCCATGCGTATATTCCCGTGTCCGATGATGAGTCCGAGGTATTCGACTTCGTATACTTTGAACACACATTTTTGGGTTTGACATATAGGTTGTGTTCTTCACAGAGGCGGAGAACTTCGTGGAGGATGGCTCGGTGATGGTTATGGTCGTTGGCCGTGGCAATCAGAATATCGTCCATGTAGACGATAACTTCATTGGTGAGTATGAGCAGGCAAAAGATCCAATCTACCAATGCCTGGAAGGTGGCGGGTGAGTTGGTGAGGCCAAAGTACATGACCAGGGTTCGTATGTTCCTTGGTTCGTCTTAAACGCCGCCTTCCACTTGTCCCCTTCTTTTATGCGGACATTATTGTATCCCCATCGACTTTGCAATTTAACGCAGCTGGGGCATTAGGGAGTAGGTCGATAGCGTGATCCCAGCTTCTAGATGGTGGGAAACGGTGCGACGCTTCCTCATCGAACACCTTTCGGTGCTCGCGGTATTCCTGGGGAACCATCTCTTCAAAGGTTCGCTCCCTTTTGTAGCTGCCTCTCTTTGCGCTAACTCGGATGCTGTCGTGGTTTTCCGTAGCAGGGCAATGTGACGTTCTTGCTCGTCATCCATGAGTTGTTCCCACGCTTCCTCGTCAAGTTTGTACGTCTCCAACGCTCAAATGGAGGCTTCCATTGGCGTGGCTTCGTCTGACAAGTGAAGGCTTGAGATAACGACTGGCTGATACTAGGGAATACCACGGGTTGGCCGTACCCGTGACGGGTCGCGGGTATGGGTCACGCGGGTACGGGTCGGGGGTAGCGATTTCCCAACCCGTGCAAAACCCGTACCCCGGGGTACCCGCGGGTACGACTAACTGGCTACATGCCTCCTACGACCCCATTCCCTCCTTTCGTTCGGGCTGCGTCAGATCATCTCCGTGTGGCTTAGCTGCCTGCCATATCGGACTCACTGAGTCATTCCCACAACATCCAACAGGTGAGTCGCACTACCTCGCCATCGTTGGCTCATCGATTTCTCTCACATTTTCCCCATCCCATCCCCATCCCATCCCATCCTCCCATCCCATCCATCCACATGTAATCTCACTCTCTCTGTCTTTAGGTTTCATCATTCGTGATCTCGCCCACTGGCATTGCACTGCGGCAGGACGACAACGACACGCATATTTTCGTCTCACAATTTCACAAACTAGACTAGCCATACGTTCCCGCGTCTCGTGCCGCCTCTGTTCGGCACTGGCATGCCCGCATCGGTGGCAATGTAAGTAGATGCCCATTTTATCCAGGTTGTCTCCTCTCACATTCTTCCAGCACCGGTGGCCCATCTCAGGCCATCTGCACTTCTCTCCCTCACTTCACCTCTCCTTCCAAGTCATTATTATTTGGCCTGGGTCTCGGCATTCTCAAGTGTATGCAGCTTCTGAGACGCTAAGTTTTGCTTTTTGTATTCACTACGTTTTCTACCGACATCGTACTTGTTTATTGGCCTTAACATAGGGCACCGACCGTTCAACAAAACCACATGACAACGTGTGACGACGCGGCGCCGACAACCGTGCCGCCGGGCTGTGTTGACCTATGACATGACCACGTCGGATGACAACTGAACGAGGCGACGACGACTGCGACGACAGGGCAATCACGACGACATCGACTGTGACCGCCGACCACGACAATGACACGTGGTAAAGATGACAACGATCACGCTGACGAGGCGACCTCTTCGACACCTTCAACGAGGCGACCATGGCGACTAGGCGGCCACAGTGAGGCGACCATGGCGACTACGACGGCAACGGGGTACGATTACGGTCACACTGACAAGGCAACTACTACGACGGCGACAGGTGACCACGAGGAGATGGTGCGACTACGAGACAACGACGGTGGCAATCGCCCTGAGGCGACAGACGATTATAGCAACGGCGGGGCGATGGCGACTGCGGAGGATGCGGAGGTGGCGGAGGCCGAGTCCTGCAGCTGCAGGGGCGACGACGACGCACAACGCGACAGCTGAGGTCTTACCATGACCATAGGACAGCGGCATACGGTTATGGGTACTAGTAGTGGTGTCTGTTTGTATCTGAAATTGTAAATACTCATATTATCACCGCATACAATGGGCCGATGGCCACTATACCCCTGCGGGTTATGGGTAAC
Source organism: Lactarius hengduanensis (assembly GCA_021525025.1). Lineage (NCBI taxonomy): Eukaryota > Fungi > Basidiomycota > Agaricomycetes > Russulales > Russulaceae > Lactarius > Lactarius hengduanensis. The sequence goes on from JAKELI010000652.1 coordinate 24,739, forward strand.
CCGCCAAACCCACAAGTACCCGCCAAACCCATGAATACCCGTACCCGTATGCACGGGTACCCGTACCCGTAGTCGCGGGTACGGGTTTCGGCGGGTACGGGTACGGTAGCCCCAAAATTACCCAGGGGTGACCCGTGGTAATCCCTAGCTGATACTCTTCGTTCAGCGTCGCTTCTCCCCATTTTATCATCGGCTCAAAAGCCGAGAACCACGGGTACCCTAGGATGACTTCGTCCTCTCCGAGGTTGGTAACAAGGAAGCGAAGGGTTCGAGCTTCTTTGCCCGTTCGTACTGTAAGGTCGGTATACTGGGTGATAGCCCCACTTGATTGTGGGTTCCGTCCACATTCCAGATGTGAATGGGCTGAGTAACATCGCGTGTAGAGACTTGAACTTGAAGTCGCTTGAGCAATGACGAGCATATGAAGTTGTCTGTTGCTCCAGAGTCGATGAGGACTTGTCGTTCGGCCATTGTGTTGCAGATTTAAAAAGGACTGGAATTCGCATGGTTCGATATCTGCTATGGTACACGTTTAAGTTTAATGCTCTAGCCCAGGCCGCCGGGTTCAAGCATTGAGAAAATCCTCCTTTCCGAATAGTTTCTCCACCAGGAGGTCTCGTACCTCCTGAGTCTGTGCTTTCATCGCCGCGATCTGAGCGTCAGCCTGCTCTTCATTCGAAAGTATGCGATTAGCATGTACAGCGACAGTAGCGATGGTGGGAGTTGGTAGATTCAGGGAAGGGGGACGGGAGTTGCGTGTGAGCTCGTGGTAGCCTCAGCGACTCTCGCGCCCTTTTGTGGACAGTACGCGAGATGTGTCCTTGAACACGGCAGCGAAAACAGTGTCCTTCCTTCTGAAGTTGGGCTTTATCTGAGTCGGTGAGAGCCACATTGGCTCGGGCGCGTCCAAACATCCATGGCGTTGGGGTCACAATTCTTGCTGAGGGCCTGGACCCATTGGTCCCTGTTGTGTACCCCCTTTTTCTGGCGCGGAGTTCTGCCCTTTCCGAGCCGGTCCTTAAGAACCAAGTACTCAGCTTGTTGCAAGCGGGCTGCTGCTTCCAGTCATCCCATGTAATGGGATTGGAAGCGATGGCGTTGATTACTAACTGATTTGGGAGTCCATCTTGGACATCTCCAGGGTTGTAGC
>JAKELI010000653.1:0-25869 GCA_021525025.1 Lactarius hengduanensis
GAAAGAAGCGACACCGATCAGGTTCTTCCAATGGGATTGGAGATAGAAGTCATGACCCAGAGGTGTGCCAGATTTGATCCCCGCTAGGACGTGCTAATACTGACCCGAGGCAATCACATTACTAGCAATTCGACGAGTAACAGCTACTCCACGAGCGGCGTTATTGCATCCAGATAAAGGAAAGGGAAGGATAAGTCAGAGCCCTCATGGAAGGTAGGGCCGAGGTCTGCACAGCTGGAACCTGGCAAGTGTTGTGACACTTTCGACAGAAGCTCGGTTGAAGTAGAGCAAATCCTACCACCGGATGAGCATGTTCGGGATCCACGAGACTTCTACGCTCCTGATTCCCCGGTGCCTGTTGATTTTGACTCGGACCAGGAAATGTATAGATCAGCCAAGGAGTTCGAGATAAGTAACGATACAGAGGTTCAAAATGAATACCAAGGTAGCAATTTTGCGGTACGTTCTGTGCTTTTCTCTCGTTTGGCTTATGCATTCATTACTAATTACATTCTCACCAGTTGCCTCAGCCCGTCACTCGGCAACCCTTGTGGCCTTTGTCGCCTCGACCATCGCGGCCACCGATGGTTTCCCCAGTGCTACCTATACCCAGCGGCCATGGCGGATTGAGCCAACATTGGGCTGTCCCATCGGGTGGCCACTGTGTGCATGGGTCTCCGAGAGCTGACTCCCATGGATACCCCTCTAAATCTCAGGACGCCGAACGTGACCAGCAGGAAAGTCATACCACTGTTACCCTGTCCGTCCAGATTGATAAGGGTTTTCATTGTACCAGGGGGGTGGTGTCATGGACGCGTATTATTTTCCTATTTTTCTGTATTTTTACGGATTTATATAGTGAAGATATAAGGGGCCAAAGTATGAGACTTTGTTAGTCACATGATGCCACCATGTGCACCCTCAAGCACGTGACCCTGGGATAGTTGTATCCTTAACAGGACAACCTAATCCGGTCACATTCCCTTTTATATACGGACTCTCATGATTGGTAGATAAGGATGGAAGACTCTAGAATGTTCTAGAATATGCTTAGTAGTTTACGCTTACTCACTGTATTAGGTTTTACTCAGCAGATAAGGAGACGCGTCAGCAGCTATGACAAGTGCATCAGTCAGCACAATAGATAGCGCTATTATTAGACACGACGTGTCAGCCTCTGAGTCACGAAGTCTTACTGTACACTTAGTAATAGTGTTTAGACTCAATTCAAAGTCAGCATCAGTAGTGTATATAAACCCTCCTGTAGCGTCCTGAGCGGAACCAACTTGTCCTCTTGGTTCTCCACTCAGGTGCGTATCTTCCTGTATTCCCTTACTCTCTCCAATCTAACTTGTCCTCTTGGTTCTCCACTCAGCCTGACACCGTGTGACACCGCGTACTGAACCCCTGTATAAGGGCTTCCTTGTGTACTAGCACGCTCCACGTTGACTTCAGGTTCGGCGTGTGATTTATCTCCGCGCTAGGCTTGAGTTCTGAAGGCCAGACAGTTCACTTTAAACTTTCACTTGAGCTTAGCGTAGCGAGGTGTCATACCGCTACAGGTGGTTCCAGCGGCGATTGGAAGAGACAAAGCCGACGGGGACAAAGTCCAAGGCGCCGAGGAGCTAGAGAAAATGCATTGGCCGTCAGTTCACACACAACATCAATCTTGCGACACATTTTTGTGCTAACTTTATCTGATCCAGAAACTGGTCCAGAGTGAACTCGACTACCTCCTCAAGGAGAACCCACCCTATGGCTAGTGCATAGCATGGGTTTATAAACCCGTGCGGGTAAACTGCTACCCGTCATACCGGGTACGGGTACGGGTCGGTCACACGGTACCCGTGCCAGACCCGTACCCAATGTGTGGGTTTCACGGGTTTTCCGAATCTTCAAGGAACCACTAGTATTACAATCACCGCTAGCCGGCGTACCTACACTACGAGAAAACATTCGGAAAGCCAACTACCATAAACACCAAGCTTCCCAACTCCATCAACCTTGCAGCACCTCCTACAATGCCACTTGGACAGCGGAAACGAACAGCGTCTTCGCGAATAACCGATGAGAATTTTGTAGGCTGCCGAAAGCCATGCTGTGACCAAGCGTCTGAAGCGTTCTTCTGACGCTGCTCGGGCGGCGGCTATAAAACCTCGGCAGAAGAAGTCGTCAGCTGAAGACACCGAGGACGAGGGCACACCAGTGCCAGTGCATAACTCACCGCGAAACTCGAGAGCCCGTCTTGAGGTTGCCGGTGCGCGTGACAGTAATGAGTCAGATGATCTAGCTGCCATACCCGAGGACCCCGGAGTTGATGATGAAGGCGAAGATGAAGCTGAAGACAAAGACGAAGATGAAGACGATCATGTCGAGACTGCAGAGAGGCAACGCCGTGAGTCAAACAAACGCTGTCAGAAAACTAAAACAAGTCACCTAATCTCCTGACCAGAACGACTGTCTAACGAATGGGTATCTCCGATCTATGCGTTCTTCGAGGCAATCCCATCCATTGTGGCCGTCAACGGTCGGCGTGTTCACGAATTTAGTTGCACTGCATCAAATTGTAGGGGACGCGGTCAAAATCGAAGAATTGTTCGACGTTACCTTGATACATCTGATCGGAACTCGACGGGAAACCTTCGCAAGCACGCGCGACAGTGTTGGGGCGATGAGATCTTGCGTGCTGCGGATGCTTGCAGGGACCTAAAAAGTGCTCGGAAAGTGTTAGAGAACGTCAAGAAGCAAAAAGACGGATCACTTACCACAGCCTTCGAGTGGAAGGGAAAAGGAGAAGTCGTGTACTCCCATCGCCAACATACTAAAGTTCAAATCAGGTTCGTGGCGATCAAAAAAAACTATCTACTTATCTGAATGCGGCTCAGGATCGAAATCGTTCGTTGGGTATCGGAAAGCATGCGACCTTTTTCGATTGTCAGCGATCAAGGATTCCAAAAACTTATGAAGACAGGCAGACCAGAATATTACATACCATCTGTTTACACTGTCTCGCGTGACGTCAAGGACGTTTTTACGAAGGTTCGGGGTAGGATCGCAAAGATGCTTAAGGTGAGGTTTCGTCAGCTACACGGCGTCATAGAACAAAATAGATAACTCACCTTCCAGGGACATGACGGCGCCCTGAGCTTCGGGACAGATGCGTGGACTTCGCCTAACCACAAGGCCTACGTTGCTGTAACTGTCCACTTTGAGGAAAACGGGAAGTCGATGTGTCTTCTACTCGACCTTGTTGAGGTCACAAGGTCCCACTCTGGCGCGAATCTCGCATCAGGCGTTCACCAAAATACTGGCCGATTTTGGGATAGCACACAAGGTGAGTTTGCTAGATCGTCTGCATGAAAAAGTGGCTTACCATGATGTGCGTCAGATTCTCAGCGTTACATGCGATAACGTGTCGCCAAACGATGTGATGATCGATGTACTTGCTGACCTAGTTGTCGCATTTCCAGGGGCCGTGAATCGAACGCGTTGCTTCACGCATATCTTGAACCTAGTCGTAAAGGTAATCCTTCGCCAATTTGACCTGCCAAAAGCCAAGGCAGGTGAAGAACCCGATGCGGTATCGCGGGCACTGGTGGACCTTGCAGGGGACATCGAGAAAGAGGAAATAGCTATGGATAACAGAGGTGACAGCCATGAAGATGACAATGACAGAGAGGAGGGATGGGTCGATCCACGCACAGGAATGTCACAGAAAGATCGAGACGAGCTTGATTCAACAGTGCGTCCAGTGCGGTTGGTACTGGTAAAGGTAAGTTCAAACTCAGTTCGCAATGGACCGGTGGCTCACCATTTGCCCAATCATGATAGCTTCGAAAACTGGCATACGCGATCAAAAACTCCACCACAGTCCTGCTCCCTCGTTGGACCCAGTTCCTCAAAGATCGTGCAGAAGATGGCAACATTTCTGACCCCCTTGCCATTCGGATGATGCCACGTGATGTGGCAACGCGCTGGAATTCGACATATGAGATGCTTGTCTTCGCTCTTGAATATCGCACGGTAATTGACGAGATTTCTGGCGACAGGGACATGAGGCAGTATGAGCTTGACGAGGACGAATGGGGGCTTGTCCAGCAGCTGTGTGATGTATTGGGAGTACGTCCACTCATTATTCCCGTCATTTCCTCCATTTCCATCGCTCACCCCTTTCTCAGTTATTCAAGGACACAACTCAGTTCTTTTCACGTTCAACGCCGAGCCTTTCCACTGTGATACCCGCAATGGATCACATCGACGCACATCTCGCGACTGCGTGCCAAGACACGAAGTACGCACCTGCCATTCGCGCTTCCCTGGTACTCGGAAAGGCCCACCTCAACAAATACTACGACATGACGGATAATTCGGAAGTCTACCGAATTGTCATGAGTGAGTGCGTCTCAGTCGACCATTCCATTCTACTAATCCTGTTGGACAGTCCTACACCCACGGCACAAGCTCCAATACTTCCGCAACGCCAACTGGGACGACGCGTGGATTGTCACTGCGACTGAAATCGTCCGCAACTGAGTTTGTGCGGGCATACGCAGCCCTCCCTGTCGACGAGGCCGTTGTTCACATAGAGAATGTACGTGCATTACACGCCTGATGTTTTTTCCCCTCCGAACTCACGAACGTTTTTAGACCACCAAGCCCTCCAAAAAACGGAACGTCTTTGACGATCTGCCATCGATCTCCGCCCCCCTCACCTCCCAGGTCAAGGACGAGCTCCAGCAATACCTGGAGCTCCCTGTTGAGGATGTCAAGGACGCGTCCGCGTGGTGGGTCAAGAACCGAGGGGTGTATCCCCGTCTCTCTCGGATGGCACTCGACTACTTGTCGATACCAGGTAAGCTACGTCTTTGTGTCTCCCATACTCAATATAACTACCTCTACAGCTACATCAGTCGATGTCGAACGAGTCTTCAGCAAGGGAAGACTCGTTCTGTCTCACATTCGAAACGGGCTCTCAGTTCAGTCCACGCGCGCGTCGATGTGTCTTGGTGCATGGAGTAGGATGGGTTTGGTGAAGGACAAGGACATATTGGAGGCGGCAAAACTGCCTGATGTTGAAGGGTCTGAGGATGAGCTAGATAGTGACTGGGATAATGTATTCAAGTAGTACAAAAAAACGATCAAACGTTGACTTAGTACAATGTTGTTGTGAGCCGCTCGAACGACACAGGTCACGTGCTGACCCGCAGGGCCAACCCGCACGGGTTTCCCGTACCCGTGCGACCCGCCGGTACCCATACCCGCGGCTGCGGGAACCCATACCCATGAGCCCGGGTACGGGTTTTTGGTGGGTGTGGGTGTGGGTAGAGGTCTTGTCACCCATGGGTTACCCACTGCTATGCACTACCTATGGCCGCACGCCTGAACCTTCTCGTGTTTCCAGGTTTTCAACCGAGTGGAAGCACACTGGTCATGGTGCAAAGGCTTGTGACGCCACAACTGCTGACTTTATGATCGACATAGTGGGGGAACCAAGGTCACCTTGGAATATCTCCGCTGGGCGTGTTTTCATCGATCATTTTGTCCAGAAGATGGAGTACGATGATACACAGGAGATGTGCAAGGCGATAGAAAGAGCATTCACCAATTGGATCAAGAGTTTTAGGTCTCGCCACAAACGTGAAGCGCTCTCGCGAGCAGATAGGGCCTCTGAGAGGTCTAAGCATAGTCGGCAACAGCGCAAATACCAAGTGCGTGGGTCTCTTACATCCTTATTGCAGTCAATCGCTCATGTATAACGTAGTTGTTTCAACGTCGCTGTGGCACCGCCAAGCTCTTTGATCCACTCAAAAGGCACCTCGACATATTGGATACATTGGGATCCAATGGGATGTCCTCAGATGAATCCTGATGTCGACTGCAACCCGAAGCAGATCACATACACAGTTGTCAAACCCTGATTGGCGACACCCCGATCTACACAACTGGCTCAAGGTCTTTGACCAACTGCATCATCGAAACCATATTGATAGCTGGTCTCTTGACAAGCGCGGCGCGTTTCCTCACATTCGTATTGGGTCCCAGAAAGTTCATAAGAAGGTGCATGTGCCGACAGGCCTTCCGATCAATGCTTATGACCCCAGATGGCTTGAGGGTCGAGAAGCACTCTACGTGAAACACGTGTTGTGTCCGAAAATGGAGACATATTCATTCATCCATTCTTCCGACGTGATAGCGTAAGTCTCGAACTAAACAGTCGAGATGTTAAATATTTCTAATTTCAATTGCTCTTACTTACAGATTGTTGAGTCTTGAAACTTAAGCTTGAACGTTTGAACGACAATGCAAGCCATGATCGTAATGCTCGTGATGTTGCGCACTGCATATCAAGGGTGTGGTCTATTTCAGTATTGTACAATAGTGCATGCGCCGTAGCTCGCTACCTCAGCCTCGGATCTCTTGTCTTTCATGTCACCCTTCTCAGCTACCTGTACTTGATTGACTGATTCCCACATTCTGTATCGTCTTCGCGCTTCATCTTGACCCGTGCCTTAGCCCCTATGCCACTTCTTTTACCTTACTCTCCACCTCACTGCGGCCAGCTGTCGTTCCTACTGGTCTCCGTGATATAAGGTCACCCTACAGGAATAGACAATGCTTGTGTCGCCATTTATCTGTGTGAGCTCGGTTCGAAGTTAGGCCCAATTGTGGGTACTCCGAACTCACAACCTCGTTCGGACACTTGTCTCACCGCCTCAGACGGCACCCCCCGCGGAATCCGCTCTGCCTTCGGTCTCACACGGACTCGTCTCCGTACAGTGTGTCGGGTGCAAAAAGAGAGTTCCGCACATGCGGCGAGCTGGCTCATATTGCTCGAGATCGTCACGCATATCATAGCCCCTTCCTTGATCTCTTCAACTTCAACTTTGTTGAGCCGTGCTGTAATGACATGTGTTTGAAGGTGGAGCCGATTCCGGAGGGAGGGGAGAAGAGGAAATGATAGGGAAAGGGTCCAAGAGCCAGGGGAACTCGAAGGCGAGATGACAAGAGCGAGACGCGAGACAAGTGCCATCCGAGACAGAGAGATGAGTCGACGACAAAAGAGCGTGTGCGTGTTGAGGTGCGCGAAGTGAGAAGAGAAGGGTTGAAGGAGTCGGACTTAAGAGATTTCTAGGTGCTCACCGTGCCCTTCGCCCTGACCTTGAGAATCCCACAAATCGAACAGTAAAGGGAGATGGCCAGAACAGTAGTATTCATTCAGCAAGAAAAGATATAGGAGAAACCCGTAGCTCAAGTCGTTGCCGCCACAGAAAAGGGTAAGGTAAAGAAAGAGAGTAAGTAGGGACGGTGGGAACGGGACAGGGAGGACAATGAGACTTGTGTGGGGATGAAATGGAAGAGAATGTGATGGAACTTGAATAGCAGGGGGGACGGTATTGTGGCCGATGACACTGGCAGCCCACGCAGCAGCATTACAAAGGATCAGTAGATAATATGAATCTTGCCCTCACTGGAGACAAGGGGCAGCGTAGTAGAGTGGCGAGACGAGGCTGACCGGCGAGTGACAGAATATTGATGAAGACGGGAGAGGACGTGAGCCATATGGTGCACTAATTAGAGATGTCAACGGACAATATTAGCCATGTGGTCTGCGTACTGACCACTGTTCTCACTCTTCCGTGCTCCCAGTCCTGACCACCATCCCGCGATCGCACTTTTCTGTTGCCATAGAGACCGACCGCTGTTTACAAGCACTCAACATCATGGGGCCCCTTTCGGGTTCGTTGCGTTCCTGCGTCCCATGCTGAAATTATTTAAAGTAAGTAAAACTAAAAATCTCAACACGGACCAGAGTTCGGCCATCCTTTGTACAAGGGGGAGACTTTGATGCCTCCGAAGTAGAAGAAAGCGCAATCTCACGCTCAAGGTCGCGAACTTCTTCAGTGAGGTCGATGTCCCTGATCTTCCGCTTCCGGCGGGGGGCCTTCTTTTTTGGGGTTTTTGAGGTGGGCTCCAGTGAGGTGGGCTCCAGTGGACCGGGCTCCAGTGGACATGTAGCACATTCGTGAACGGATTTCATTGCGGATTTTTACAATGCGTTCAGAGAGAGGTCGGTGTGTGGACTGCTTGGTGCGCGCCATGCTGAAGGCGATTTTCTTCAGATAGAGGCCAAGCGAAACATTTTTATAGTTTACCGTCTCATTATGTCACCCCTTGTCGGTTAGTCGTTGAGACAAAACTAATCGTAATATACACAATTAGAGCCCAGTCTGCAAACTGACCGCGGAAATTGCGGCTCGCAACCTCGGTTTACAGAGTGGAGAAATTGGACACCCTTACTACATTCCATGGATTTACAACTAAAGAAAAGAATGAAGTTCTCTCCTCACGTTTCAGACCTCAGAGAGTGTAGCTCCTCCTTTGCGTTCCCCAGCGTGCCGCACTCGCACGCATGCGGCCTTAGAGACTTGAGCACAACACGTCCTTGACCAAGGCGGCCACCCTTGCGAAGTTTCGCGTGGCGCAGAAGCATGCACAGTTGCTCCCGACCCAACCACCTGTTACGGCATGTTGCCCACTGTTTGCGCTCCTGACCTCGTCACACTCGCGCGCGGCCTTAGAGATATGATATGGACGCGTCCGTGACTGCTGCGGATACACCTATGAGATCTTGCACGGAGCAGAGGCCTGCACAACCGCTTGCGCCACTTCACACCAGTGGTAGGAGTGCCCGTGCCGAGGGCCTGACTTGAATTGGGACTAGTGTTGGGGAAGTTCGGTCTGGTTTGGTTTGGGCCATTTTATGCCAAACCAGAAACCGAACCATTTAATTTTCACCAAACTGAACCCAAACCAGACCCAAACCAGTTCAAACCGTTCCAACCGTTTCAAACCGATTAAAAATAAGTGTTTGAAATTGGTCCTTAATCGGTTCAGTTCGGTTCAGTTCGGTTCAAACTTGGTTCAAACCACTTAAGGAACCACTTAAGACGTTGGTTTGAGGAAAAAACGATTGATTTTGTTCGAATTCATTGGCTAAGACTTTGTTTCAAATTGTTTGAGACCAAAAACCATTGATTTTGGTTTAAATTTGGTTTAAACTCAGTTTGGTTCAGTTCAAACCGAGTTTGAACCAAACCAAACCATTTATTGAGCACTTATAAACTATTTTTTAATATGTTTTCTTAATCGGTTTGGTTCGGTTTGAACCGGGTTTGGGACCCCCAAACTGGAAACCAAACCATTCAGTTTGAGCCAGGATTCTCCAAACCCAAACCATTTAAAACGGTTTGGGTTCAGTTCAAACCCAGTTTGGGTTGGTCTGAGACCAAACTTCCCCAACACTAATTGGGACCACACGCAAAGACGAGAGGAAAGCGGCGACAGGAACGCTGAGTATATTCATCTAGAAACCAGTAGTTTTAATATAGGGAGTCTAATAGCTACCAGATAAGTAGAGTTGAGGGTGGTACGGGAGAGAACGAATTGGAAGAGGACGAGGAGACGATCGAGACGTGGAATTGGGGGCGTAAGGTACGAGGTGGCGAGACGAGTGGTGAAAGATACAGAGAGATAAGGAACAGTGAGGTCGAGGTGGTCGGCGTGCACTAAGGTGCAAGGATTAGTATAGTAGAACAAAAAGGGTCGACCGTACCTTTGGCAGAGACATGGGGTCAGCGTAACCCAGATGACCGACAAATGGAAGCGACTCGACAGCTTCAAAGGGATGGTGATAAAGGCAGTGCGACGAGAGCGGTGTGGCGATGGACAAAAGCAATACAAGGCGCGGAGACAGGCATAGGAAGATTTCGGGGCGAGCGCCCGAGTTATCTTGACAGTATTATCTGGAGCGTGGAGAGTAAGTTATACTGTAATGCTAGCCGATCCCCCAGAGCAAAGTCATGCTGCCTCATGCGGACCACGAGTTCCTGTGCCGCCTATCCAGTTCAGATGCCGTGTTTAGTCCAGTGAGTGGTGACAGGGTTGACTTTCAAAGGGATGGCGAGATAAGTCTGAGCGGAGATTCAAATGTGCGACAATGGACGCGTGGATGACTTGACACATCTCCCCCGCTACTCTCATGTCTCGTAGAGTCTCTACCATCAACTTCTCCGCTCAACATCCCTTTCTGGCCTCTGGGCCCATGGGCCCCTGAGCCGTGAGTCCTCTCCAGGCCACTAAAAGCTCAGGGGAGCCAGTCTCTGCGCCGTGCGTACCCTGTGTTATAGGGATTGCCCCCTCTGCCTACTTGGCAACTCGCAGGCCGCGCCGTCTTATAGATGGTTAATCCGGTGGGCAGTTGGAGACCTGCTCCCGGGAAGCGGAAGCGAGTGAGGGGGGGGGAGATCACGGGGGCACTAGCTTGTTCTACCTTTTCCTTTGTCAGATGTTCCTACCACTTTCGCCCAACGTTGTCCTGGACCCATGAGCCGTGGGTCCCCCCAGCCCACTCAAAGCTAAAGGGAGCCAGTGTCTGTGCCGCGCAAGCCCGTGTTACTGGGGCTGCCCCCCTGGCTATCCGGTAAGTCGTCTCGCTGGAGTGTTGCGCACATGGGACAGTCATTGTGAGTCACATCTTGTTGTACCTCCGACAGTTCCTCATACTTTCTAGATGGGGAACACGTTATGACCGCGGCAATGAGGAAGTCCGTTTGTCCTTGCTCAACTTTGTCGTTCAGAAGTTATTGTGCGGGAACCTAGCAAATAAAACTCTCACCAATTCTCAGGTTTATGCCATGTTGTCGCAGCGATTAGCACTCGATATCAATACACCACAATACCTATCGATTTATCAAGCCCTCTCGACGCCATGCGAACCATGCATGATCAGATTGCGAACCACATGTGTGTCTGCTTGGCAGTCGGAAGCGGAATCGAATCTTTGCGTGGCATGGCATTGTCTGAGCCCATCCTCGGAAGCGGCGTCCGTTATTATGTCATCTCTAAAGACTTCTAGCACGTCGATCTCTCCTCTATTTCATGGCGCGGCGGTGCGGCCGCTTTGGGCGTTAACTGTAACGTTCCTGACTCCGTGCTAACATTCCTCTCTGCCGGAGGCGTCGCATCAATGTCACCACTGTCTTTACAACTCATGCTACACCCGGGCCGATACCTTTGCGTTGGGCTCAGTCGACTTCTACAACAATCTTCAATACTTCGACGCCGACCACGAAGCAGCGGAAGCGTGGTATCCACCACCGATATTGCATTGATCCTTCTGCTGCCCAGTCCACCGATGCCTTTACCACCATCCCCCACATCACCGCCTATGAGGCAGAATCACATTGACAGGATGGTGACGCAAGCGACTCACAGGACCAGACTTTAGAAGATGCAGCCACTTCCGAAGCGGTGGCTCTGTCATAACTTTTGTAAATGGGTCTCCCTCTGTCGTTCCCCACTGGCACTTAATTTAATTTTTTTAGAGAGAAATTATCAGTGCTATAGCTGTTGATATACGTACTTATGCCAGGTTAACACGTGATGTCAGACTCTGCTTGAGTCTGGATGCGCCACCAGCAAGATAGCAAAGATATCGGGTCATATACCACCCAACATGCTTGATTTGTTCGCGGTGAGCTCAGAATCGTGACTGTATTTATTGAATTTGTTGGAGGACTGTCAGAGGTTTCATTTGATTGTTTCGCCTAGTTACCTGGAGGTATTGTCGATGTAAGTAATGCTTGGCACTACTTGCGGCGAGCGCAGGATTGTCATATTGGCACCGTCGTGGAAGACGGTGCTCGAAGAAGAGGATACAGCCGCCGAGAAAGTGTTCACTCAGCAAAGGCGAGTTCTCGTCGAAAATCCGCAAGGGTAAGATCATCGTTTTATACACAAGACGCTCTCTAATTATCTTCCTAGTGCCCTTTCAGACCTGGTCTGCGCCCTCTATGCTAGGGATCGCCTTGATGCCGTGAGAGAACTCGAATCGAATCGGTCCAAACGACCGATCGACCACGTCGCCCGATCCAGTCACGACGTTCAGGTGGACCTTCAGATCCATCCTGATACGCCATCCCATCCCATTTATCTGTGGAAAAGGTAAGTCAGCGGTTTTGAAAGCGCAAAGGGAGGTGCTCACCCTGGTTACAAGCGGCCCAATGGCCCTTTTTAAGCCCCTCCACACCGCCTTGAGGAGCGCGCGCAAGAGCTTGCAAGCAAATTTGAATAGCGTCCTAAATTAGTGGTAAGTCGTTTGTTTGCGAGAATATGAGGGATGACTCACATTTGGAATCGGTTTAGGAGTAGGGATGGTGGGGTGATTCGATGATGACGCGAGGCAGCAATCGAGCACTGGCGTCGACGCGTACTGGGAAAACAAGCGCCGGCGTCAACCCGCGCGGAGAGAACGAGCACTAGCGTCGTCTCAGGCTCAAAATCGACTTGGAGGCTCGCATTTCCGCGCACACAGCCCCAGAAGGGCATTGAGGTGACCGAAGTACTCGGTTCTCGAGAAGCCTGGGCTAGAGATAACAGGATTGGGATATATCCGCAATTGTTCCCGAATAATATTGTATTGTCTATATTTACGTGCACAGCCAGTCAGAATGGTACACTTGCCTAGATCGATCGCAAACTGCCCGGTGGAGACGATAAGAAGGGCCATGGCGATTCGATCTACTTTGCTACCATTTGGGTGTGGGTCTGTTACTACACACACAATGGAACTGGATAGAATGACACTGTATTTTGGAGCAGCAAGACAGCCCATAGGTACATGCGATCAACTGACAGGTGCTCTATCTACGACGTCAAGTTGGAGAAAATGGGAGTGACGAGAGGGATTGAACAGGACAAATAGAAGGGGTATCGGACGAACTCATAGGAAGTGAAGATGGGATGACTGGCGCAGACACGAAGGATGGTAAGTTAGACGTCTACATCGATGGAGGCAACAAGGTAGGGACGTACGAGTCACGAGCGAAGAACCAGGGCACTATGCCGCACGGCGCTAACCTCCGTAGGCGATGATGAGTATGATGCGATGCGCGTCCAAGTCAGATAATACAAATGGCGATCCTTGGCAGGACGGAGAGGCGGTCGGAGCGGGGATGGGTGGTGCGGTGAAAGGGTGTGGGCCCAGGTAAGGCTATCAAGTAGCCTCGCGCGTGTGCCAGAGGTGTGTTGATGGGATCGGCAATGAGGACAGAGAACAATGACGTAAAGAGACAGAGACGAGGAGGCAAGAGACAGCAAGCAGACAAAGGTGAGATAGAGAACGACGATCTAAAAGGACGGAGACAAGGTGGCGGAAGACAAGTAGCAGGGCGGCCGAGGTAAGCTGCAGCAGTCCATGCAGCGAAAACGAAAAAGGCAAGTCGAGGGGACAATGGATATACAGTAATCGATTAACGGAGTCGTTTTATGATACGTCACAATGTAATTACATGAACTTCCTTTTTTTATTTAGTGTTGCTGCTTTCTACGGGGGTTTTGGGGTCGATGTTGGCAAGCGTAGTGTCGGGGTCAATATCTTGATCGCTTGTCGCAAGCCCTTTTGACGATTTCGATGGCTTCCGTAGTCAAGTTGTCGCCAGAGGGTTGTCAGTACATCGTAGAACCAGAGAACGGCGCAGGCGCAGATTCACGTCTGTGATGCGAGTGGCTGGATGTGACTTAACTGTACAGTAGCCAGGTCCAATGAGAGCCCTCCTCTTCGTCGATGGTTGATTGGGAGACTTGCGCGAACTCGGGGGACTTGGAAATGAGATCTGTGCAATGAGTATTCGGTAACATCATTCCGGGTCCAGAATTTGCGACGTACCGTCCTTGCGCTTCGACTCTGGTAAGGCGAGCCCGTTGTTGCTAATGATCTAGTCCTGGAGCTCCGAGGCTTGAAGGGTCCTGAGCGACGCAGCATCTGCGCGAGCACCCTAGAGGTTATGGGTGAACTGGAGTTCACGATCAAAGGCCGACTCACCTCGTCTAATGCCACTAAAGCTGGTAGGGTCGGTTCCCGTGTGGACCTCGGATATGTTGCTTGCAGTGACAACGTCTGTGATAGGGGCGGACCGTTTGATCTTGATCCCATGTGTTGGGGGAGAGACGGCGACAGTCGCGATAGTAAGGGGTGTAGAAATTGTTGGGACGCGAGGACGAATGGTTCTCTAGAAAAGTTCGTGTTTAAAACCTGGAGAAGGTGTGAACACATACCAGCGCCGACCCAGCGATTCTCAAGACATTTTCAAAGTAGACGTCGTCCTCGGAGTTCCTTCCGTGCACATCAACCACAGCTTCCTGGCATGTCTTGATGGTGGCTGCCACTAGTTTGAAGGCAGTGACAACACTGCCGATATCCTGCCAGCTGGTTAGCGAGGACGACAAGCTGGCACCACCTGCCGTGAACTTAATGTCCCCAACTTTGACACGCGTCCTCATCGATGTCTGATGAATCCGGGTCGGTGAATTGAGATCGCTCGAGGAGCGTCGACGGAGTCTTGGAGATCGGTGGGGGGCTTACGCGGAGCGCAACGTTGAGCCCGACATATCACCCGAGGTCAGTGCCAACGGTCGAGCGTCGTCCAGAAGAGCCGATTGGACGTTGAACGTTCCTAGCATGCGTCGGGTGTCCATGTCCGCTCCAGGTTTGTCGTCTGACTGCCCAACGACTCTCGTCCAACAGTCTGCGACCTCCGGACCGCGCGGCTGACTACCGACTTCTGAACGGGACATGTGACTCTGATATCGAGAGTCTCGATGTTACTGAGTCACGATGTAACGACATCGGGTCTCGTGTCGGATATTTTCACAGTGAACCACTTGAATATATTTGAATAATATTGAAAATATTTTTCACAATATCTTTAAGATAGATTATCCACACTCATTGTCAATTACTTTGATGGGCACATGGGAATCATATGATTGGATTCATTGTGAATGTAATTAGTGTGTATCAAGTACTTTCATCCTAAACTCATTGCTGACTATATTGTGAATGTAATCATGATGTTTTGTGCACTTATTTTTGAAACACTTTTGGAATATTTTTTCTATTAAATTAGCATGAAAGCCACCTTAACATCTTAAAATGCCCACAGTGTCTGTCCGAGAAAATATCTCGGACACTGGTCAAAATCATCTATCCGAGATAATAGCTCGGAATCTGATAATAGTCATCTGTCCGAGATAATATCTCAGACTCTGATCAAAGTCATATGTCCGAGAAAATATCTCGGACACTTGTAAAAATCATCTGTCCGAGATAGTACCTCGGACTCTGATAACAATTATCTGTCCAAGATATTATCTCGGACTCTGACCAAAGTCATCTGTCCGAGATAATATCTCGGACTCTGATCAAAGTCATCTGTCCGAGAAAATATCTCAGACACTGGTCAACATCATCTATCCGAGATAATATCTCGGACTCTGATAATAGTCATCTGTCCGAGATAATATCTCAGACTCTGACTCCAAGATAGTATCTCGATCTGTCAGAGTTCATTCGAATAGACTTCTATAAATGTCTCCATCAGAGCAACTACGGAGTTATTCTCTCTTTTTATCACTCTGAACCGACATCGGTTGGCCCATGACTTGCGGAAGAAGTCTTCTGTGTTGGCCGACGTCAGTTGGCCCATGACATATGTAAGACTCTCACCGTCGGTCAGCCCATGAGTGATGGAAGTCACGCCGGATCATTGGCTGCAAGAGGAAGGCGGTCAAGAGGAAGAAACGCGTGAGCAAAAGTGAAAGCGAGGTTTGATACGTACTAGCGCATCTGTACCCTCCATAAAATAAAACTCCAACCACTTCCTTCATGGAATGGGAATAATGGTATTAAGTGAAAAAGGAGCAAAACTCATCCTTAACGCAAAAAATCCAATTATTTGACCCATTTTTATCTCCTGATCAAGTACATTTTTCGAAATAATGAAGTACGATAATGGGGTAAATAAGAGTACTTTGAAAGACCCTATTGCCGTCTCTCTAACCGGCATCGTAAACAAGATCGTAAATGTGATTTATTATAACTTTTTTTTTTCTTTCTCTCTTCCTTTCTTTCTTGTAGACTGTACGTCCCCGTAATGTGACCAACCCCCTCCCCCCTAAGATAGCACACACGCACACATGCAAAAAAAAAATGTAACATTGTTTTTCATTGTTATCAGTGTGGGTGTATAGAGTTCGGTCATGGCGATGATGAGGTAAAGTCGACACGAGGGGTGCCTCGTCAGAGAAATTGATTGTGCATGCGCTCCAGCGAACATATTGCTTCCAAGCGTCGCCACCAGATTCGCGGCCCCAGCCAGCGCTCTGAAATGCGTCAGTCAGCGCCACAGTAGCTTAGTTAGTTAGAATCCAACCTTGTTCCCGCCGAAAGCGGCACCGATCTCTGCTCCACTTGTGCCAACGCGACTCGTTTAAGCTGGATCAAAACAAAAACACGGGAGGGGGGACTCACGTTGACGATCCCCGTGTCCGAGCCAGCAGGGCCGATCCACTTGCCGACATTCCGCACGTCGCGCGTCCAAAGGCTACTCGACAAACCCTGCGGCACCGCATTATTCCACGCGATGGCCCTGCTCGAGCTCCTCAAACTCCGCCACGAGCAGCACCGGCGCAAAGCGCTCCGTCGCCCACAGCGCGCCGTCAGCAGCAGCGGGCACCGCGATGGTCGGGCGTACAAAGTTGCCGCCGCCGACGAGGATTTGCGAGCCGGCGGCTTTGAGCTCCGCGATGGCGTAGTCGTAGGCGTCGACCGCGGCGCGCGTGTGTAGGGGCCCCAGGAGCGTGCGCGCGTCGAGCGGGTCGCCGGGCTTTAGTGCGCCGTAGAGCTTTTAAAGGGCGAGGAACTCGGGCGCGATGGTGCGGTGGAGGTAGAGCCGGCGCGTGGAGGTGCAGCGCTGGCCTGCGGTGCCGACGGAGCCGAAGAAGACGGCGGGCACGGCGAGCGAGAGGTCCGCGTCGGGCATGACGATGGCGGCTGGCGTGTGAGGAAATAAAGAGTTTGTTCACGACGGGACGAAAAACCGTTTACCGTTGTTTCCGCCTAGCTCGAGCAGCACTTTGCCGAACCGAGACTGGACGTTCTTGCCGACGATCCTGCCAACGTGCTCGCTCCCAGTGAAAGAAACTGTGTGAGAGGAAGAGAGCTCGAGCTCCGTTCGCGTGGATAATTGGACGAGGTACGCACCCATGTCTACGTCCCGGCTCTGCACCAAAGCCTCTCCGACATCTTTCCCGCCTGTGACGAGACCAGCGACGGCTCCGGGTATATTGTTTTTCTCCAACACGCCAGAGACGATTCTAGTCACCGCGATGGAGCACAGCGGAGTAGTCGGGGAGGGCTTCCAGATGGTCGCGTTTCCGGCCGCCATCGAGATGGAGAGGTTCCTGGATATTCATACGTTCATCCATTTTTTTTCAGACTCGGAGGTTGAGTCAATACCAGCCATATACAGCAACAGGGAAGTTGAACGCGGACAAAACGCCTAGGACGCCGAGGGGATTCGGGACTGCGCACGAAAAGGATAAGCAACGCAAGCAGCCAGAGCCTACGAACCCTCACCTTCGAGTATGGTGTGGCCTGGTCGTTCGGAATTGATTACTCTTCCATTGAGCATCCTCGAGAGCCCCACCGCATAATCGCACTCCGGGTCGAAGCTTTAGGAGACGTGAACAAACACGGCCAGTCCACAGCAGAACTTACAACGTCGACGAATTCTTGAACCTCGCCCACTCCCTCCGTGCGGATCTTGCCCATCTCGAGCGACACGAGCGCGCCAAGCTCTTCGCGCTGCAATCGCATGAATCCAGTTCGCGACACATGACACGATGGCACTCATACCTTGGCAGCCAACGCCTCGCGGATCTGGCGAATTATCTCGCCTCTCCTGGGTGCGGGTATGCTCCTGAAATGAACGTAGGCCTCCCTGGTCCTCTCCAATGCAGCATGGAGTTCGGCTGGTGAAGCCTGTCGCATTTGCACTTACTCACTGCTGACAGATACAAAGGAGAAAAAAAACAACGTACGGACTTGACGTGCGCCAGGACCTCCCCAGTTGTAGGACAGACGCTCTGAAGTATGTCGCCAGAGCCCTTCCACTCCCCATCGTAGACGCCGGGAAGCTCAGTCGGAGTCGTCGGGATGTCTAGTGCGCCGAGCACGGAAGAAGCCCTGCTCGAAAGACGACGCGTCAGTGGCGCAGTATATGCTATCCCGAGCGACCTGCGGGCGAGAAACATGGTGTTGACGAACAAGACTTGCGTTGGGGCCGTTGATCCGTGCCGAATCGGTCCAGATCACATGCCCCGAAAACTCGTCACCAGTACCTGGCATCACCTCCTGAGTCGCAAACCGCCTCTGCTCTGCAATGACCAACGATTTCGATCTGTTCTACTTGATAGAGGGGACCCAACAGCCATTTCATCTTTCTGTTTCCAATGGCGAGCCTGTAAATGTCGACGCTTTGAGACAAATCATATTTCAATGTAAATGCATGGATTTGGCTCCCAGTGTCAACAGTCTTATACTGCTTAAGGTCAGGAATCCTAGGTGTTGTTTTTTCCTGCTCTTGGACTAATCTCTCTTAGGTCAACGTGGACCCTGACTGCGCTGGGGTCCCCCTGCCCCTTTTGGAATTTGGCAAAGATGATGATGGTGTCGAAGAAATTTCTCCCTGGCAAACAATAAATGAAATGTGGTGGGAGCCACCACCTGCTTAGTGCATAGCGTGGGTAACCCAAGGGTGACAAGACCTCTACCCGCACCCACACCCACCAAAAACCCGTACCCGGGCTCATGGGTATGGGTTCTCGCAGCTGCGGGTATGGGTCCCGGCGGGTCGCGCGGGTACAGAAAACCCGCGCGGGTTGGCCCTGCAGGGTCAGCACGTGACCTGTGTTGTTCGAGCGGCTCTCAACATTTTTCACGAAGCCATTGTAATGGCAGGCCTAGCAATCATTTGTACTACTTGAATACATGATAATAGTCACTATCTAGTAGCTCAGCCTCTGATCCATCAAGCATCAGGCAGCTTTGCGCAGGGTTTGGGGGGTGTGAAGTGTTGCAAGGTGTCGCGCACGCCTCCGCGGGACGCGAGCTGCCATATATGTGTTCGTGGCGATCACTGGTGTGTCGATGTTGAGGGACTAACACCGCATCTGTAAAAGTGGAGGTTGTCAAAGCTGTCAAGGACCGGTCTGGACCGGTCCTTGACAGCTTTGACAGGTACCAGTTTCACAGATGCGCGCACAAGTGCGGCGTGGTCGGAAACGGAAACGGGGTCGGTTGATCGCAGGCGGTCGGAAACAGTCGTGCAGGCTTGTGCGCGACACGAAACATTGCAGGTACGGCCGCCTGGGTCGGGAAGGCGTCGGGTTCGAGTCGTTAAGGCCGCACACGAATGCAGCATGCTGGGGAGTGTGAGGAATGAGCCACTGAGCTCAAAAGCCCGAAATATGATGGGAGAACTTGAAGTCTACTTTGAATGTCTTTGAGGGTACCCAGGATGAAGAGAAGATGGAGAAGGATGAGGAGATGGGGCAAGATTGAACTTGAAGTTGCAGTGTGGTGTCGATGTCAGAGATAGGGTGCGATGAAGTTGCAGCCTGTGTGGCGTTGATGTCCGAGATAGGCAAGAGTGCCGGGCCCAGGCACGTGCTCAATTTGTTCGACTGCGTTACCCTTGGCGTTACCTCTGGCTCATCCAAGTCTTTCGTTGCCATTGTCCTCTCCAGGGCTTCCAGGTACTAGGGTTGGATCATCATCTAGTGGCTCAAAACTGTCACCCCCACCAGCAGCCTCAAGAAGTGCATTCATAGTTTTGGTGAGTTATTGATCCTCATCCTCGGATTTCGGACCTCAGTGAAGCTCACCCCTTCTATTCCCCAGTGCGCTGCACAGTACGTGCGGACTTAGCTACTCAAGCCCGACTCATTCCCGACCACAGCGGCCACCTCTGCGAAATGTCATGCTGTGCAGAAGCGTGCACAATTGTTTCCGACCACCTATGACCAACTGACACTGTTTCCGTTCCCGACCACGCCGCACTCATGCGTGGTGTTAGCTCCTTGACACCCACACATCCGTGATCGACACCGACCCATATACGGCAGATCGCGCTCCGCTGGGGCCTGCGCGACACCTTGCAAAGCTTCACACCGCCAAACCCTGTGCATATCTTAGATGGATGGAGTTGGGGCTCACTGGCTGGCTACTGTAATTGTAGCCAACTACTTCATAGCATAGTACAGTAAAATGTAGTGACCATACTCGAATTCTAGTTGTTCTGTGAAAAAACCCGCCAAACCCACACAGTGGGTACGGGTCTGGCACGGGTACCGTGTGACTGACCCGTACCCATACCCGGTATGACGGGTAACACTTACCCGCACGGGTTTATAAACCCATGCTATGCACTACACCTGCTCATCGAATACATATTTTTGTGACATTCACTGATCGTGAGTCTGGTCCTCTATGTAAACAAGTACCCATCTTTTGTTCCCTCTCCAATCTGCCATATTTCCTGATGCTGACATTCCTGTGGAATGATCAAGTGCCCCTTCACAGTTACGAGTTTCTGACACTTTTCCACAGTTCCCAAGGAGATGCAATTATGCCGTGGAACTTTGAGAGCTGCTCACCGCATGTACTATAAATTTTGGGGCAAAGACCTCAATACTTTACTGCAACCTGCATGGGACAGCAATTTCCAGTTTTTGGCAAAGGAACAGATTGACTATCTGGGACTCAAAGCTCACTTTCTCTATGACGGAGATGTTCTTCTGGTCCGCAATGAGTACAAAGTTGCTTTCCCTACTCTCCAGACATATAAGAAAAATCCAAGGAGCGGTGGTGTGGTTGTCACTGGTCAGCCAGGCATTGGTATGCACCTCTTGCCAACAGCGGTCTCCTTCCTAACTGTTGGCACCTAACTCCCAATCCAGGAAAAACATGTTTCCTCTACTACCTCCTGTTTTACCTCTTAAGTGCAAGGGATACCATTGCTTTTCAAGTGAACAAAAACTTTATTCTTTTTCAGGATTCTGGTGTTGGGATTTTCAAAACTACTTCTATCTATGCACAACGTATACCAAAAGGGACATGGGTCCTAACTGATTCCCATGACGGTTTTGAGAAGCCCTGTCCTGCCTTTCTTTCTACATCCACAAGCAATGCCTGGATAGTTCAAACCACGTCTCCAACTCCGGATTTGTGGGCAAAGTGGCACAAGGAACGCTCAGCACACATATATTGGATGGATGTGTTCCCCTTGAATGAGTTGAATGCCCTTGGGTAAGTTCAATATTTTCACCACTTTTATCTCCATGCTGAGCTTTTCATATAGTACAATACTTGATCTCAATCTCAAATCCTTGTGTGACAATTATGACTTATGGGGCCCTTCTGCGCGTGTCTGTATCTCGTTGATGGACCCTGACCGAGTTGGCGATCATATACTGGTCGTAGCTTCCGCTGCATATCAGTTCATCAATAACATTAAACAATTTGATAGACTCAATGCAGCGTTGTTGTCACACCGACTCTTTGCTGTGCAGCCGACCAAGGACTCCAGACAGGACGTGACTGCAGAATTTGCATCACGTCACCTCCTTGGATTCGTCTCACATGCTTACGCCAAGCATGATCATGCCATGCGGCTGAGTTTTTACCAACAGATCAGTGGGCACATGTGGTTCAGCACATCAGCGGATCATATTTTTGAAATGCACGTCCTCATTTGGTCCCGCTATGCTTTAGCTGGGGATTGTCTCTCATGTACTCGCGCTATGGAAGCCTCACCTTTACTCTCCATCCCAGCGTGCGGGAAGAACATGGAGTTTTTCTCTAAGGCTGAGGATCTGAAGAATATGGTAGATGAACACGAACATCAAAAGTGTTTAGTTCCGGTTTCTGCGACATTCCCCAAGACATTCCCAACTCTTGACGCTATTGTCATCACCCACAAGTTTGTCATCACAGTTCAGATGTCTGTTGCCTCCGGAGGTGATGCAGACAATATCGGGTTCGAGAAGGTCCATGACTATCTTCCTTTGAAAGTTCTGGCCACACGTCAATGGTGCCACGTATTCCTGACGGATACAGGGGACAAAGCGAACTTGTTGCGAAGGCAGACACTAACAGAAATACCAGAGAAGATGGTGATTCATGCCTATTCTGCATTTGTCAACATCGAGGAATTGGATTCGATCCTAACGAAAGAGCGTGTGGAAGAATTGATTGATGACATGGTAAGTAGG
The DNA here is from genome assembly GCA_021525025.1 of Lactarius hengduanensis. Lineage (NCBI taxonomy): Eukaryota > Fungi > Basidiomycota > Agaricomycetes > Russulales > Russulaceae > Lactarius > Lactarius hengduanensis. The sequence goes on from JAKELI010000653.1 coordinate 22,174, forward strand.
TAATGTTGGCCATCTGCAGCTGATACTTATTAGTAAATGTGCAGGAACAGGCTCGTCAAAGGACAGATACAAGGATGCAGGAACAGGCTAGTCAAGAGATGGGTTCAACGGAGTAGGAAGTTGGGAGTGATACTGTGGATACGTTCTGCTGATTTGTAAGAAAATTTGAAGTTCCCGTCGATGTGCTCGAACTCGCCAGGCGGGACTTGTTGGCTGAATGTGTATCGGACGATCAGGTGAGTCGCGTCGTGCAACCGACCGGCAATAGACTTCGACAGTGATTCCGTCCAAGACTCTGGAAAAATTATAAAACAATATTTCATTGGAAGCCCTTTTTATATAGCAGCTCCGCATACTGCTGTGGGCTTCTCCGTCGCGTGAATACTCGCTACCAAAAAGTAAGGTTTATTAGAGAAGCAGATGCTTCCAGTTTACTCAGTTCGCTCATTCAGCATGCCGTCCGTCGTTCAGGTCATACTATCTACTGCCCATCCCGCCAAGTTTTCCGAGGCTGTCACCAAAGCTCTCGCAACATCACAGAGTTTTGACTTCGAATGGGACGTACTCCCTCAGGAATTTCGGGGATTGTTGGAGAAGGAGAGGAGAGTCATTGACGTAGACGAGCCAAGCGAGGAGCTGGTCAAGAAGGTGATTGAAAGCAAGGCAAGTTTGTGAGATATTTAGCTATCCTGGTGGAAGCGTCTGAAGCAGCGGCATCAACGGAATATCGAAGTGATTGTATGACACATTGGACGTACCTTGATCAACCATCTGGATCCTCATCGTCAGGTAACATTGATTGATATTGCTTGGCTATCTTTCTCCACTCTTGCGACACTGCAGTCAAGTCGGGGTTGGGGCCGCGTAGGGCTACCCTTCGACCAGTCTTCATGCGCGCTTCCAGTCCCATGATGAGGAGGGCTTCGTCAAACCGTGTGAGACTCTTCTGTGCGATGTGTGCTTCCTTCGGGACGATGTCCTTGAGGAATAGAAGCACAGACTCGATACTCTCCGATTCTTTCCCTGCACATATTTCTGCGTCGAGATTAGATGACCTCCATGACAGAAGAGCGCAGTATAAAAGAGTCATACCGGATGCCTGCCCACAAAAGGCAGCAGCTGCTTTCCAAAGAGTGGACGCAGCGGGTGCAATGAGGCTGAGACCGGGGGCGACAGAATGTAGGAAGGGGGACACGAATGACCCAAGCGCGAAGATACTGGCAAGTGCGTTGAAGAGGTACTTCAACCTCTGTCTCGCCGTCGAGCTCTTCTTTTGCACCTCCATCTTCTCCAGGGCAGACACGAACGACTTCAAATTTCCCTGCATGTGCGCAACGTGCTGGGAAAGCGCACGGGAGGCCTTGTTTATGTCATTGGCAAGGCCTCGTCGTGTCTTGACCGTACTTCAATCCTTTCTGCCACGACCTAGACGCGTTGTCAATCCCTGGGCCATCAAATAGGCGAACTGCGCATGGCGGATCGCGTCGGTCGCCCGTGAACAAAAGCCGATGTCTTCTCTGAGAAGAGTCAGGTGATGCCGGAGCACCCGCTCTCGATCCTCAAATTTCTTGGCATAAAGTCTGTCTCAACTTGTCAACGAACGACACGAACAAGTCGAAATTTGTGCACACACTTGTCTAGCTGAGCGGCCCAGCCATCAAAGATCTCCTGACATATTCGGATGTTGTACACGGCGCCGAGGAGTCAAACATACGTTGGGTCCAGCCTTAGTTGTTCAATGGGGACACCCACGGCGGGGATCGTCCAGTTTAGGAAGTGCGTGAATGACGACTTGCCGGGTACATATCTTCATCATCGACGTTGAGATAGACCTAACGTAATTGAAAACGCTTACGGGGGAGGGCTCTCCAACATGTTGAAAAGGGAAGGGAGAGCGTGAGAAGAGCGGGGTAGACAGGGCCGCAAAGCGAAGTTTATGGCACGACGCGGGGGCGTTCCAAGTGAACTTGACCACGAGATTTGGAAGTGCACTACGCGTCACGTAGGAAAGCAAGAATAGGGTTCCCCCTCTTCTCTGTAGAACTCACATTGACCTCCGGTGGTTTGAATGAGATGCGGGTTCTGGCGTCTGTTCTTGATACGTGTATCAAAACGCCGAGGACGCCGAGGGGGTTCGGAACTGCGCACGAAAAGGGATAAGCAACGCAAGAAGCCAGAGCCTACGAACCCTCACCTTCGAGTATGGTGTGGCCTGGTCGTTCGGAATTGATTACTCTTCCATTGAGCATCCTCGAGAGCCCCACTGCATAATCGCACTCCGGGTCGAAAGCCTTCAGGAGACGTGAATAACACGGCCAGTGCCACAGCAGAACTTACGACGTCGACGAATTCTTGAACCTCGCCCTACTCCCTCCGTTCGGATCTTGCCCATCTCGAGCGACACGAGCGCGCCAAGCTCTTCGCGCTGCAATCGCATGAACCCAGTTCGCGACACATGACACGATGGCGCTCATACCTTGGCAGCCAACGCCTCGCGGATCTGGCGGAATTATCTCGCCTCTCCTGGGTGCGGGTATGCTCCTGAAATGAACGTAGGCCTCCCTGGTCCTCTCCAATGCAGCATGGAGTTCAGCTGGTGAAGCCTGTCGCATTTGCACTTACTCACTGCTGACAGATACAAAGGAGAAAAAAAACAACGTACGGACTTGACGTGCGCCAGGACCTCCCCAGTTGTAGGACAAACGCTCTGAAGTATGTCGCCAGAGCCCTTCCACTCCCCATCGTAGACGCCGGGAAGCTCAGTCGGAGTCGTCGGGATGTCTAGTGCACCGAGCACGGATGAGGCCCTGCTCGAAAGACGACGCGTCAATGGCGCAGTATATGCTATCCCGAGTGACCTGCGGGCGAGAAACATGGTGTTGACGAACAAGACTTGTGTTGGGGCCGTTGATCCGAGCCGAATCGGCCCAGATCACATGCCCGGGTAGCTAGTGGGTTGTCATTATTATTGGCTAGTATTTACACAGGTACGGAAAACAGAGTAATTGGTTGTGCAGAGATGATGCTAACAGATGGTTTTAAATGCATGGCGAAACAAATGCTGCGAGAAACAAGGGTATATGTGACAATGACAATGCGAGTGAATGTTCATGGCCAGGAGAAGTTCTCCACCTATAATATACCGAAAATGAGGCAGGGCTCCAAGGACGTCAGGTGAACAGCATAGCGTCAAGGTTCTGGGTGAAGTCCAGAACGACGATTCTCTGATCGTGCGATGTGCTAAGTGGCAAACGTTATTATTACCGGCGATCACAATCACAGAAAGTGACGCACCTAACAATCCGGTGGACATCAAACTTGACGTCAAATATATAGCCCAAATGGTGCTGCTTGTACTGCTGCACAAGCCGCCCAGTTCGGAGGTCCCACACCTTGACGACCTTGTCGTAACTCGCGCTGACGAGGCGCCCCGTAGCGGGATCGAGTGCAAGCGCACGCACGAGTGCGTCGTGCCCAACGAGTGTGCGTATACATTCGCCTGTCGTTGCATTCCACACTTTGATTTGACAATCGCTCGAGCCGGACACGATGTAATTGTCCTGTCATTTCGCCAAATGTGAGCGTGTCAGAAGCGGGATGAAATGTAACCGATTATGAACCTTGAATTCAATGCATGCGAGCCCGCGATCGTGCCCGTCGAAAGTGCGCAAACAGGTGCCGCGTTCGATGTCCCAC
>JAKELI010000654.1:0-25818 GCA_021525025.1 Lactarius hengduanensis
CGTCCTCACAGGTTCCCCTGGACAAATATTTTCCGGATTATACAGGTGGCGCGGATGTCAACAAGGGCGCCAAATACATCCTTTGGCGATTTATGCAGGCAAACCGCCACGATTACACGTGTATCCACAGTGCGCCTACCATTTCCATTTGACTTTCTGACTCTTTGTTTAACGAGCTTAATATAGTATTACGCAAGCCACCGACACGGCTAACATTGGACTAGCCCTCGTCACGATGAAAGAGATGATCTTACAGAATGCACTCAAGGAGTTGGATATCCTGCCGCTCATACCCTGAGCTGTGTGCGCCACCGACAACAACAACAAGAACTATGATTACGACAACAACGACTACACACACTACAACTAACGACTACAACTCAACTACGACTACGACTAGACTACGACTACGACTACGACTACGACTACGACTACGACTACGACTACGCTACGCTACGACTACGACTGACTACGACATGATGACGATGACAGGGGGCAATCCACGGATGCTAGATGCCCCACCCTCCCTTCCCGGACATGATTCTCGATCTCCCCGCAGGACATTGGTGCCGGACACGCACCGCCGAGGACAAAGGAGCAGACGGCCTCGGTTTTTGAAAGGTATGTGCGTGCGTCAACCCCCACAACTTTTACACGGTGCTCACCTTCCACACCACAGAACCCGGGAGACTGTCCATGCCGTGGCTTCGCTGGCCCGTTTACCTCTTGCTCTCCACCCAGCCTCAGGTCCGCCAACTATGCACAACAACTTGCCGAACCTCCAGGACGGACGAGGGCAGGCGTAGTTTGGCTCCTATCCCCACTCTGGTTCCGGCTCCGTCTCAATCCTCACTCACTCACCTCTCCCAGAGCACGTGAACCGCGGTGCGATCTACCAAGAACCCGGTGCTGTGTGATCTGCTCCACGCACCGTGGCTCCCCATCATACTGACGTGACGGTGCCCCCACCCCTTCCACCCCTGCCCACATCGCAACACCCTTTGGACGCCATAGGGTTATACAGCTTCGACGTCCATGGGCCGCCAAGCACGGGCCGTGCACGCACTACTGACTGGTCAAGCATCCTCGGCGACCCCCTTCCTGGCCTGGGCTCGATCACCTTGTACGTGGCTAGTTCCTGCAGGTTGAGGCACCGTGGCGTACTGGATGGGCGTGCTCAACCGCCACCATGGTCACTCATCTTAGACTGGTTGAGTACGCCCCGCTGTCACTGGTGAGTGGTTCAACAGCGTGGCGGTTGTGAATTTGTCTTATGCTCTGTAGGTTCCCCGTTTCACTGATCCGTCAATTAGCATATCAATTCACTTTCTTGACAGCCCCTCGTTACACTAGAGCTGTACAGCACTACTGGATTCCGGCCCGTGTTTCAGCTAGTGGACTATGCCCTAACGAGGTCTGTCCTTCACTCCGCCTTCCTCCCTTACCGGAACCACCCAATTTTGCCTTCATTTTGGGGCTCCTAGGTAAGACCTATTTACTTGACCTGTCGTGCACACTTTGTCGAATTTCTTGTTCCCTCAGCTTGTCATCCGCGTTCACCCTTTCTTTCTCTCCACTCACAATGCCTGCGGCCCGTTCAGCTCGAAAGGCCACAAAGAAGGCGCCCTGTGCTACTGGACACCATTCTCCAGACGTCGAGGTCGATGAAGGCCCCAGCCCAGTGGTTGACGGCATGAAAGCTACTGGGCGCCAGGAAAAGCAGGACAAGGTGCGGGTTTTGGCCGTGTGATGGTGGACCTGCTCACAACAACTAGCCCCGAAAGTAGGAAGAACTAGGGCACAAGTAACGGCCACGCCACTCGCTCGCTTCCAAGTCGACGTGGCCGTAATGTCCACCCTGCCGGCCAGCCAAGAATCCGACGCAGCAAAGCACAGATCGAGGCCGACCTCGCAGCCGGGGAAAAGGCTCTTAAGGAGAAGGCTCGCGAAGTCCAGGCGGCAAAAGAACACCTCGCGCAACTGAATATAATGGAAGAATGCGAAGAGGACACCTGCCCGTCTCACATCCCCAATTCTTATCCACTGTAATCCATAAGCGTCACCAGATGTAGAGACCGACGGCGATGAGTCGTTTGACTTGAGCGAGGCTGACAACGGCTCCCCCCGATGCTTCGACAACTCTTCATCCAGTCCAACAAGGCCACTGAAACAAGAACGAAGGTCAGTAATCGTTGATGTACTTAGATCAGATACCCATTCGTAACTTGCACTTCCAACAGTCTCGGCGCGCAAAATGGGTCAAGGGTGCTACCCGTCAAGAACTTCTGGCAAGGACAGAGGAGCTACGCATGCCAAACACAATGTCAAGAAGAGTCAACAACAGCAAAAGTCGAAGGATGACATCGGAAGGTGAGGCATAAGTATGAGTCGCCGCATGTTCGCAAAACTGATTTCTTATGATACCATCAGCTTCACAGCACAAGAGCTTCGCTGCAAGAAGTACGCAAACTCTGGTCTTCACCACAAGCTGTTGCCCCACCCAACGTCGCTCAGCTCCAGCAACTGGAGGCTGATCCATTCGAGCTTGGAGGCATCTGTGACAGTGATCTCGAAGACACTCGCCTGGCAATTGCGGAAGTCGATGGACCTACCACCAATCCTTCTCGCAGAAATGAGGTATTCCTTGTCGCTATTTTATCTCCTCTATTCTAACCCTACCAGCTCGTGAAGTTCAGAGAGAAATCCGAAGGCGTTCACCCAGATAAACCACAAGCTGCACGGAAGGTAAGTTAGCGTCTATCTTCCTTGCTCACCATTTGGCTTAAAATTTATTTGCCAGCTACCCAAATCGAAAGCGGCGAAGGCGATCATCAAGGCCATTCCATACGGGGCACGGGAGCCGTTACTGAAGCACACCCCAATGTTGCCCATCAGTGCCTCAACGACCCGCGTGTGGACTCGCCTGTTTCTTCCGACGCTGTCTCATACCCTTTACATTTCCGACCACCCATTTACTGACTGGACATGGGACGCTGGCACCCTCATCAAGACTGTTCAAGTGGTGTTTGAGCTCGCGTTTACGAACATTTCCTACGAACTAAGTCTGCAAGATAGCATTGTTAAAGCAGTACGTCTCATGGTCCTCGCGTTTTTTGATTGATGTCCCTCAACTCGGATAGGCTTACAACCGAATGAAGACTCGAAGATCAAAGATCGCACCGATCCTCACATTGGTGAAGACATTTTTGAGCGTGTAGAGTTCAAGAACCAACTGGAGAAGGTGAAGGAGTATGTCCACTGGGCTTTGCGGGCTGGTGGGCGCAGCCTACTACGATTCCCTGTCCCAAAGTCTTGCATGCTTCGGAAGGATGATCCAGACTACTAGGTGAGTTTGTTTTTACGTTGGAGGATATTATTACTTATACTCATACACGCTAGAGGCCTGATGGTTTTTTACGCTCACAGTTTATTCTCCCTATCGCTGAACATATATGGGCTTCTCAGCAAGTCGGTCCTCTCCCCTTCTCTGGGACCAAAACCCGCCAAAGGGCCTATATGCAATTATTTTAACTGCGGTATGCCAGCATCATTGATTGCCGCAGCTCAACTTTTTGACTGACTAACTAAAAGGTTGAGCGTGCAATGAGGGCTCACCTGACAGGTACTTCCGTGCACCTAGTGACTTCAATCATCGAACCACTTGGAACTCGATGAAAGATTTCTATCGGATCCTTGATCAAATCAGCGAGTCCCGCTGGATGCAAGCCCTTAACTTTACTGATTGTGATGATATAGAGAACCCCATGGACGAATCGTTACTGTCAGCATACCGTATTGACATCTATATTCCTTCTAGCCCCACAAAGCCTGGGCTTAGTATTTACCAGGTCATTCTTAATCTAGCTAGCTAGGTACATTTAGACATACATTACAGTTTTCGGGTTATTGAAGTTTCTGAGGTTTTTTCTTTGTGATCACTGTAGGTCTTCGCAAAAATTGACTTGGGTCACTGAGTTTCAAAGTATCCTTAGTATTTATGGTCTTTTGCGGTCTTTTGCGGTCTTTGGGTTGTAAAACCAAAAAAGACTTATTTGCCTAATTACTGATGTGACCATGACGACTGTCGCGATCAATCTGGTCGTCATCGGAAGAGCAGCGAACTGGCGGCCATTTTTCTGGAGAATGTGATTACTGGGTCAGTGCTGACTTGTGTGTGCAACAGATGAAGGTGACCTTGTCGACCACATGGGTATTGCCAGGGGGTAATGGAAGATTGCTTCGGTTGCGCGGAGTCGGAATAGCTTGCAATGGGTGATTGTCCAGATTGTCGCCGGGTTCAGGCAGCAGATCGGGGTGTGTGTGCGTCACGGTGTATACGGGGAACTTGAGAAAAAGCCGGGTGACAGATAGAAACCTTCGGCGATTACAGTGGCAATGAAAGGCAGGTTGTGTCAGCAAACTCGCTATAGCGTGCGGCGGCCAAGGCCCTGACCTGCCGACATGAACAAGGTACGAGTGTATACAGTAAAGGAACACGAAAACCGACTGTGACGACCAAGGTCGACGTAAACGATTGGATAACTAAGAAGGGTGATTCAGTATCAGCAGTTGCGACAGTCACGGTGCTCTACGTAAAGTTCTCACGTAAGAGTTCTGGAGGTGTGGGGATGTTTGAGGATTCCTGTCCATGCGTCCACTGGCACCGAACATGCCATCCTCTTGTTGTAATAACTAGGGATTACCACGGGTCACCCCCGGGTAATTTTGGGGCTACCCGTACCCGTACCCGCCAAAACCCGTACCCGCGGTCACGGGTACGGGTACCCGTGTGTACGGGTACGGGTGCGAGCGGGTGCGGCGGGTTAATGGCGGGTTTGACGGGTTACCCGTACCCGCTCTGTACGATCTCAAATATATTCTACTACTAGTACAACTGCTATCGCATGACTATCATCGACATTGCTGCCGTCGTTGCCCCGTTGCCCCATCGCCACATTGTCGTCGCCGTCGCCCCGATGCCTCGTGGCACCTCATCGCCGTCACCGCCGGGCCCGGTGTCGTCATCGCCTTCAATGTTGTCGCCCTGTTGCCGTCGCCGTCATGGTCGCCCCATCGTCGTCATTGTGGTTGCCCCATCTGTCGTGGTCGCTCCGTTGCCGTCGTGGTCGCCGAGCCACCGTCGCCATTGTCGTCGCTTCATCGCCTCATGTGATCGCTAGCGTTGTGGTTGCTACCACCATCGTCATTACGTCGTCATGTGAGGGCCAGGCAATGCTTTGGAACGAGTGCCATTTTCGAGGCTATCGGCGGCGTGCATCGCGATGCGATGTCCATTGCGACATGGGAGTGCGTGTATGGATACGGTCGACAATGAAGTCAGCAGAAATCGTCACGAATCCGAAAAAACACTCAGCTGAATCCATAGACACAGTGCCGTTTTTGATAGCAGCCGGCGTTGGGAACTTGAAGCAGGAAGTCGGGTAGCCATGCATTTGTCACAGGCGAAGGACCGCCGACTCGGAAGGCGTGATGTGGAGTCTCGAGAGCCGTGGCGCATACGTGAGAATGCCGAGAGCAAGAGTGATAAGTAAACAGAGGTGAGGCGAGGGAGAGCGGCGCACCTGTAGACGTGTTGTTGTTGCGGTCGCGGGCACTGTGACACCGAATGGAGACAGTATGAGAGTTGAGCGCGGGGACGCATGGCCGGTCGGCCCAGTCCATGAGTGCCAGTGCCATAGGGGCAATTCGTGAGATGAAGAGGCCGCCGATGGGTGGTCACCGTGACTTCATTCGAGTTGATGTATATCTGAAACGATGTCGTGAGGGTGAGAGAGCGAGATAATGAGAAATGGTAGACATTGTGCGTGGATGAAAGCTGGATGGGGATGGGATGGGGGAAATCGCGAGAGAATCGATGGCGACGACAAATCGATGGCGACGACTCGGATGTCGTGGAAATGAGTCCGAAATGGCAGCACAGAGCTGATCCGATACAGAAACAGTTGAAATTTTAAAGGCTGCGAATGGAGGAAGTAATAAGTAATGAAGAGGAAAGAGAGGGGCTGTCACGGTGTAGACAGACAGATGGATGGAAAATAGGATGGCACTGGCATGCGGCCTGGGGTGAGAAAACCGCGAGAATCGATGGCAATGTCATGCGAAGGCGATCCAATACAGACAGAAACGGGAAAAAAGGGACTCGGAGGGTTTGGTCCACAGCACTCAAACTTTGTCGCAAACTGAGAGTTGGAAAACCTGCGGGTACCCGCACCACGGGTACGGGTGTTGCACGGGTTGGGAAATCGCTACCCCGACCCGTACCTGCGTGACCCGTACCCGCGACCCGTCACGGGTACGGCCAACCCGTGGTATTCCCTAGTAATAACGCACCCCAGTACGAGAAAGATGGTTACATAGGCCCGCAAACCCTAGAACGCTGCAATCCACGTCCACAAGATATCCTCTGGGTAGTGATGGGAAAGTTTGGTTCGGTTCGGTTCAGCACCCTTTTGGCTGAACCGTGAACCGAACTTTGGGTTCGGTTCGGGTGTTTGGCCGAACCTTGAACTGAACCCTCGGTTCAGGTTCACATCGGTTCAGTTCGGTTCAGGGAGGGTCTGAACCCGAACTGAACCCAAATGACAAAAAACCGAGGATTTTGCTTACGTAATCACGCCAAACGTGCAGAGTCGCCAGGTAAGTGTACCGCAAAAGACGTAGTGTTACGCTTTTGTGGTATAGTTTGCAAAAACAATTGATTCTATAACTGTGTACAATTACTACTACGAGCTACTATAATATCCTCATTGTTCTAAATGCCATCGCGTCCCCAACCGTCGTCTGTCACGTCGTCCCGTCGTCCGTCGTGTCATCGTTGTCGACGTTCGTTATGTCGTCGTCGTTGTTGTCCGTGTCGTTGTTGTCAACCGTCGTGTCGTTGTTGGGTTGTCGCCGTTGTCGTCCGATGCCGCGATGCCGTTGCTATTGCCGTCGTCTTCACCGCTGTCGTGGTCGAGTCGGACACCGCCCCATCGGCGTGGTCGAATCGCCATCAGCGTCGCCTTGCTGGTTCTGGTGTTTTTGGCATGCTGCCAGCGTCGCGGTGGTTGTCGGGGCCGGGGGCTGCGTCGGAGATGTCATCGTCGCGGGTGCCAGTGGGTGCCAGTGCATCAGCAGGTAATTTGCAGTGGATGCCGTCGTTGTCGTCGTCGTCAATGCTAAGTCACGCGTCACGGGTGCCCGGTGATTGCCGGTTTCGTTTGCTCCCTAACCACAGTGGCGGCGCAACAACAGCGACGACGGCAAGGCAGCGGCAACAGGGCGACTACGACAACGCTACAGCCTACGACAACGCGACGACAACAACAGCAAGACAACAACAACAGCAAGACAACAACAACAGCAAGACAACAGCAACGACAACGACAGTAAGACGACAAAAGTTAACAACACACGACGACAACAATACACGACAACGACACCACGCGACGACGACACCACACGACAACGACACCACACGACAACGACACCACACGACAACGACGCGATGACGATGCGACAACGCGACGACAACGCAACGACACCACACGACGGCGACGCGATTCGATAACTCGGACAGCAAGGGTGCAGGCCTTGTAGCTAGATAGTTGTGTAGATTAGGCTTGTACTTTAAAATAATGTGACTACAGATCTGTGAGTTTGTAATACCGCACCTGCACCCGTACCCGCACCGTACCCGCACCCGCGATTGCGGGTATGTAACCCGCGCGGGGGCGGGTACGGGATATGCTTTCAATACCCGCGTACCCGCCTACATAGTATCAAAAGTTCGGTTCGAACCTGTTCAAACACGGTTCACGACGGTTCACGAAAATCGGGGTTTTGCCGAACCCCGAACGGAACCGTCGGTCCGGTTCGGGTCAATGGCCGAACCCGAACCCTGAACCGGGGTTCGGTTCAGGAAAGTTCGGGTTCGCACCGAAGTTCGAACTGAACTTTACCATCACTACCTCTCGGCGAGGAACTCTTTCACTATCTAGCACCCTCGAGAAAGTGTCACTTCCTGTCTCCGCTGATTAAGTGAAAGAACCCACAGGCTTCAGTCGGCGTCACGTTAATACCAACATTAATGGCCACCTTAGGGATAATTGAGATCCATATGCCAGCCACTATAAGTCAAGCACCGAACAACATTGGTTTCAACTGAATATGACCCGGGCTGAACATGTAGATGACAATGTTTGCACGTCATCACCTTCCAAACGAACGGCAAAGTCAAGCGCGCCCACCTTGCCTTGATCGCACCGTCGATGTCAGCCCGGACGAATTCTCCGCTACGCAGTTACTTACGAGAGTGCGATTCCTACACCAGCGAGTTGCTTGATGAGGCCTACACACGGGCCGGCATATGAACGAGTTTGTGCACTGAGATACCGTGGGTTGAAGATTCAGTGTAATAGTCGGAATATTTGTGTGTGTGTAGGAGTGGGAGGTGCTTCGTATTCATCAAACCACATTGTGCGACCTTTCACAGACGTTTTCTCACGAAGTACGGCATCGCTCGGCGGGGGCCTGAATTACAGAAGGTCACCGACTACAGTAACTGGTTGAGAAAAAGAGTTTGATCGGGGTTTCAGACCATTCGTGGCTTGAGTCCGAACGGACGTTGATTGTGCTATACTGTTGGCGAAAAGCAAGTCAACACGTGTCGTCCATCATCGGAGACCAGACTTTGGACGAACATACCGCAATTGGAGCTAAACCGGTGACGGCGGAGGCTGAAATCGCCGAGATCAATAAAGGAAACACTACTATGGTGCCCGAACGCGAGTGGAACTCCGGTCGGCGGCATCAGTGTGAAAGGAGAGAGATAAATGGGCTAGCGCCGCACCGAGTAATACAAGGGAGTGTTGAATGTCGTTGGCACTGGCAGATGTCGACCAAGGGGGGGCAGTGTCAATCTCTGGCATCGTGTGTCTTTTTCTGGAAAAATACTTCCCAGCGAAGGTGCATTGCCTCTTAACGGACCAGGTCGCTGCAAGTCCGCGGTCCTAGGGACATACGGCACCCATAAAAGCTAGCAACAGGTTTGGTAAGAAGGTGATGACCCAGGGTCACGAGATACTGTAACTAAATACGGAATTTCGTTCACGACAACAATTGAAACCAGGCCAATGCCGTTACTGACCGCAGTGTACTGTACAGTAGACCCTATCTGCAAGGAAACGTCATGACATATAGGTATCTGAAAAGTGAAAACAGCAACGCACGACGTGTGAATGATCATTCTCGGTAGCTATCACCAGATAGGCCTGAACGGCTTTGGCTTCACCCTTAACAACGTCCTAGCACCTTCCCAAGTGGACCAGGCAAGCGGGTCGCGAGGTCTGAAAAACCAGACCATCCCGACCTAGCTCGCGGGACTGTCGATGTCGTAGCCGCACGCCGGCCGGCGTCATTGGGAGTGTGATGGCTAATTTGGGCAGTCCCAGTGATTGCGGGTGGAACTATGTCCCAAGTAGCTCCTCGTGTTGGAGTGCTTCTATTTGGTTTGCTGGTCTAGAGAACGCTAAGCACGGTGACAAGGACGCCAGGATGTACCTTGAGTGACACGGTGCGACCCACCCACATCGTAGATATAGCCGCTGCATGGTGGATCTGCGATGCCCATCGTAGAATAACCCGGTGAGTTGATGCTTCTTTATACAGAACAAATACGGCGGTGAGAATAGAGAGCGAAGCCTGAGGAGGTGCGCGCCTATGGTAACGTAGGGAAGGTTGTACAACGAAGGGAAAAACTCTTATGGTACGTGGTAGTTATGGATTGAGGAACCTTCAGCACGCAGATGGCGACAACTGCATTTAAACGGCGTGTTCTGATGGTGGGAACTGCATGCAGACTCAGAGGCATCGACGGCGCACTGCATCACGGCGTCACAAGCCTGAGGTCCGAGATCATGAGCGCTAGATCCTGTAACTCGCCTATCTTCAAGATAGATCGTGCGTTTTATATCCCACTAGATAAATATAAGAATATGTAGTGTTCGAGTCAGAACAACAACAGAGGTCGCCGCGATGGGAAAACGCAGAGAGACGTTGGATGCAAGGTTAATTATAATCCCACTGACACGTGACCAAGACCAAGACGCTTACCTGTGGCAAAATGCTCAAGGCTCCTGTTCCGATGAGATGAATGGCCCGGAGGCAGAAACGTTCAACTTGCGCTTTGTGTCTGCTTTCTCCCCGCCTGCATGTATGGCATTTACCGGATTTGCGAGTGTAACAAGGCACCACATGATAGGGGAAGGTCGCAAAGGACGTGATGGCAACTGGGTCTGAGCTGCACCTCCTGGTAACCCTCTTGGCCACCCCCTTGGTTCCGGAAGGATCGGGTCTGTCCTTAGGGCTGGCGGAAGAGATGGATTCGTTCCTTTTCTCGAGGGTGATGACAACCTCTCTTGCAGGTCTGATGACTTGACCACTGTCGTCGCGGAGGTGCGACTAGATCCTGTGCTCCGAGTCTGGTACATGTCAATATTGTCGTCGGGGCTGGTTTTCGCCTTGGAGATCTTGGAAGTGGGTATGTTCGAGCAGGGATGATTGTTTTCGTGGACGACTACAAAAGAATACGATCTAGTCAGTGTTGGAAGCCAGGATCTCAAGATATGTGGCGGATATGCTTACGAGTCCCAAAGGGAGGGTCTCGGGATTCCCATTACTGAACGTGGAGGTGGATTTGTTCCGCTTGCAGTCGACTAACTGTGATGCACACGACTGATTCATGGCCTCGTAGTTTCTGGGCTTTATATGAGTGTGCGCGGCACCGTTTCAGTTATCTTGCCGTTTATAGCTCAAGTCTTGACTCGGACGCGTTTGGCCTACAGTTGGTCCAACAAACCACCCAGATGCAAAGCCTTTGCAAAGCTGTCATACGGCTGATTCATCGAGTTTAGGTCCAGACTGGTGCCAATAAACCAACTTCTGAAAACTCGGAAGATAGAAACTTGAAGAATTCCGAAGTGCCACTGGCACCATCGCGCCAGGTGCCAAGGCGCAAGAATAACAACACCGGCCCGGGGCCGGAAGCTGTAGGTCTCCGGCGGGTGAGATCCGGTGAGATCTGGTAAGACTCAAGTGAGCCTCACTGCGCCCTCACACTGCCCTCACACTGCCCTCACCCCCCCAGCCTGACGCCACCAGGTGCACAACAACGCGCTCATCCCCCCATCCCTTTGACTTGGGCAAAATGAAACGCACTTTTCCCATGAGTCAACGAGAGCTGTGATCTTCGGCAAGGACGGTATCAAAAGCGCGACGGCAGCCGAGGGACGTGGGATAAGGATGGAACGGGGTCCGTTGGGAACGAAATCATGCCAGTGTACTATGTGCCCAAGCTCCGTATTCAAGCTGTTGTGTGCCGTTACTGTAATGGTGATGGCATCCAGAAGAGAAAAGTGCACGGTATATGGGTATGTTCCTCGTTGGATAGCGGAGTGCCACGGTGCTGACTGGGGACTCACAATACTCACACGCTCAATGACGGTAACAAATACACAGTAATGGCGTTTCAAGTTCGCGCAAAGTTCGTTCTCACACCTTGGCATCGAAGGGGAATCTGGGCGTTGTCTTTCCCCACTGAATTTCCATTAAAATTTCATTTGTTGTGCCAGTGTGTGAAGCGTTATTCTCCCTTGGCACGTTGTGTGTGGGATTCTCACATTACTGCCTCACGATGACGGCCTGCTGTGTAGTCGAATAGGACATGACTTCAGTTGCCTCTAACAATATAGGCGTCCGGACCAGCCTACAACTTTTTGCGTAGAAGGGAGATAATGTTGGTACCGACTAAAGACTTGGAAAATGGACAAAGGTGAAAAACAGTGATAATGCATTACACACTCTCAAACGTGGGTACGGGAGAGATAAATAGTTAATAGAATCGCGGAGATAGCCTTGGGAATGTGACAATGTATAGGATTACATTCAATGTTGATTTAATGGAGTAATTAATATTCTGTGTATTGACGTTCTAGTGTCCTTACATTACAGCCCAGCAGCTGCCAACAGCTTCGCCCAGTTCGGCGTGCCCAGCCCAGTTATCTGTAGTCATAGACGTGAGTACATGGTCGGCTACAGAGCGGAGATAGACTCACAGGATCCCATCCCGCCATTGCAGGAAAGCCATTCGTGTGGCACCCGGGATTGCCACCAGTCGTGATGTCGTTCAGCGCGTCCGACCAGTTGAGTATAAGAAAGGATTCAGGAAGCCGAGCACGGGCTTGCCGGCTGCGATGAGGTGATCATTCAGCAGTGAGACGACGCTCGCAAAAAACGGGGCTCGAGCAACTCGTGCCGTCGACACTCATCACGTCGCCACTCAACACGATTCGAGGTTGGCGCCCGTGGCGGAGACGTCAGGGAAGCCCCGGCCGGAGGCGTTGAACCGCCCTGCATAGGTGCTCCCGAGCTTGGACAGGTAGGCGGCCTTGGCGGTGGTTTGGACGACGGTGTGTCAAGTAGTTCGAGAAACCGCCGGACGAGAACGGGGCGGAGGTTTCCGGGTTGAAGTTCTGTGTCCCCCGACCGAGGTCACGCTTGGTTTGCAGGAAGGAGGTCAGACTGGCGGAACTAGGCGGTCCGTGAGGGAGGGAATGACGAACTGGGCAACCAGACGGGAAGGTGGGCACGAAGGTCGTGCAGCTTTGGCTCTGTGAGCCGAAACACCGCCGTCACCAGATGAGAAGAGGATGCTGACACCTCGGGCGCTGAGAGACGCGTAGGCATTGCACAGCCTGCTGAATTACGAGGTCAGTTAGACGATGGATTTCAAGAGAGCTCGATGGGTACTAGGCCAACGCGCGGGAGATGGTGTTTTCGTTCTGTCCTAACTGGTGGTGAGGACCTGTGGGGGGCACTCTTGCCATTCAAGAAGTTGATGATGTCGAGAAATCCCTCAAGATCGCCGTCCTGGTACTGGTCACCGACGGAGATGAAGACAGTCGGCACGCCCGACGCAAGACCGATCGTTATTGTACGTCAAGGTCCTTCAGAATCGTGAGAATTTATGTAATTCGATGTGGCGTCAACAACGGTACTCACCGCTTCAACACCAGCTTTTTCGAGACTCTGTGAGTTGGTGCCGCCATCGATTGTTGAAGGTGAAGGTGTTGTCTGGGGATAGGTCAGTGCGGTAGATCTCGAGGAATTTCTAAAGGACTCGTTTCATTTTCAGGACGGAGTCACTCGTCTTGGCACATACCCTGAGATCGGCCCTATTTGCAAATTCTTGAAGGAAGCCTGAGACAGCAAGCTTGTTCGACGACTGGGAGGCTAATGTCCTGGGAATTTTGTATAGCAGTTGGACCACACTCCGGGGTCATCACTGCATCGCACAATGTACTAGGTGTGACTGCAGACGTTATGTTTCTGCGGAGCACGTTTTTCGCCAGTGAACGGAGGACCGGCTGTCCAACGTCATTTGGGGCTGGGAAACTACAGGCGGGGTGAGAAGGTCTTTTGAGACGCCCTTCGAAGGACGAAGCAATCACACACCTGATTGTAGGGTGGACGAGCTGGAGGTGGGCCGTAAGCGATGCCGGGATCGAATACGCCAAAGTTCGGATGGCACTCTTCCCGCTTCCATCGTGCACGAAGGTGGAAAAATCGGCATCGAAAAGTACGTTCGCGTGAGACACGGTCGTCTCGAAGCCGATCCAGTCTCCGAACGGCGACAAAACCGTCGAATTGAGTCCGTTGGTCGCCAACCACTCGTTGACTGCAGTGACGGTTTCACGCTTCGGGTCACGAAGGTACCGACCTGGTGTTGGCGGCATCTGGCAACCCACAACGAAGGGAGAGCTGTCACTATGGACGCACCTCCTCCTTGGACAGCCATGACCGTACTGCGGGCTGCTTGGTGTGCTGACGTCCATGAGTTTGGTTTGGAGACCTTCGGTGTCATTCTGGACAAGCGCAATGCGGAAACGCAAGGCGACATCTCCGGTGCGGGACCCTTGTTCGTGAAGCCCTCTGGGACGCCATCTCGCTGCTCATGAAGGCGCATGTGGCGTTTAAAGTAGGACGACGCGAGTACGAGCGAGAAGAAAGACGGGAGAACGGCGAGCACGTTGACCATAGCTGCTTCGAGAGTTCGAAATTACTTGAAAACCCCCTCGGGACACCAGTCGCATCTTTAGAGGGAAACTTCACGAAATAGCACGCCTGGGGTGAGAACCACGCACCGTCGCGACGGGGATTGAAGGGCCATATGGATGATATTGGAAGTTGGACGTTGCTACAGTAGTCCTAAGAGTTCTTCAATAGACTCAGCGAAGCAGCGTCAGTGTAACAGGTATCATGTTTTTTTTGGGGGGAGGGGGGAGATTCAATTCAAGACTAATGAACGGCGCACGCCGCTTTACATGGGCGCTCGAGTTTTTGTGTGGGTGGACTTCATCATGATGCTGGCACATGTGGTACCGAACGCTTCTGGAATACCCACACTAAAGAAGCATTGACAGTCCCCATCAACACACGATAGAAGGGCCTCAAGGTTGGCGTCGTTATCGAGAGACGGAAGCCTGACTCAAATTTTTTTGATCCATTTTATTACCGGGAGACACAGACCAGTCGTAACTACGATCCGTTACAGTTATAAAACACGCGCGTAAACTCGGGAGCC
Source organism: Lactarius hengduanensis (assembly GCA_021525025.1). Taxonomy (NCBI): domain Eukaryota; kingdom Fungi; phylum Basidiomycota; class Agaricomycetes; order Russulales; family Russulaceae; genus Lactarius; species Lactarius hengduanensis. The sequence goes on from JAKELI010000654.1 coordinate 14,642, forward strand.
TAACTCCTGAGACATCCCCCTGCGTACCGTTATCTAGAATACAGACCCGGTTGTGCCAGTGTGAACCGGAGAGAGAACACTGGTCACAGTAAGTGGTATGTGTGAAGGTGCCGCTACTGTAATGCTGTCACGGTTCTATTTATTTGATTTTTGATTTGGATCTATACCCCGGCTATATAGTAACGCAGTTCTCCGCTTCCGCTTACTAGGCACAGAAATGGTGTAACTTATGCACAAGCTTATGCAAGAAGTTATGCATCAAACACTCTTTATGTAAGCCTGGAAAATAGTCATGGCGCCGGGGGGTGAAACGAAGCCTCGAAGGTTGTACGTACGATGGGCATCGATATACCCGGCTTCCAAGGCCACGAGTTTTGAAGGGAGGGACCGAGTTGGGGTAGTTCTAGCACTGTATAACGATGATAACGATCATGATATCCTTGTGCACCTGGGAGTTGTCACGTCGTGAATCGCAAACAATAACAAACTGAATTAAACACCCACAAACTTGTACGCGCAGAAAACCACAAGACAAGCAAGGTCACTTACATTGTGAAATTAAGCGGACCAGACTACCAGAACTGGATCACACGCGTCACATGATTTTTCTGTCTGAGAATGTACACTGCAGTAGGTGAATTTTTTTCAAGGACATGAGGCCTGCCAGAGCCGTGCCTGCCACATTGACTATTGACTATTATAAAATAATAGATGATGCGTCGGTGGTTTGTACATTCTCGAATGATGCCTCTTCTGTAATTTAGCTTCTGGTTCTGACCACAGAAGCTAAACTCACATCTTGCTTACAGTCCATGGTAGTACTCGATCAACGACCACATGGACCATGGGCCCACACAGGTAGAGTAGTTGGAATGGAACGCCTCATCCTAAAGTGGGCTCCGGGCACTGCGCTGAGGCCTGAGACCCTGAGTTTGGAGCCTGAGCAGCATCTGGCACCCTCCTTCTTGCCCTCCTTCAAGTTAGCACGCTCCCGGCTCGTGTAACTCCTGTTTTGGCTGAAATGCAAAATGGTCCTACTGATAAAACGCATTTGTATGGGCACGTGTATGAAAAGAATGGAAGGCCCAGAGTCTGGGCACCAGAGTACTACAACGGCTCTCAGTCGCGACCGTTCTTCGATCGTCCTCTGGCAGTCACGACCCACAGTTTGCATAAACCGGGCACACCCCTTTACTAGTCTACTAGGCACGAGGAATGACTAGACAGTGGAGGGAACGGAAGCCTCTGTAGAGCTGCTCCTCCGAGTCTCGTGCCATTAATTTGTCATCTGTTTCGACGATTAATTTCAGCACCTCTGTCAGCCTACTTACTTGCGACTCCGAGTCGGAGTCACTGACATCACACCTTAGTCAGAGTTATCTCGCCTCGTTCCCCACCTTCATGTTCTCTTTTCCTTGTCCGAGTCGTTATTGCGTCGTCCTTGTCCTTGTCTACGTCCTCTGAGTCCTGGGTCGTGACTTTACTCGCTCTCCGGCACATCAAAGTTGTATCGGTGTCTTCCGACATTCCCCCATACCAGTACGTTCACACGCACATGTACAATGAACGTCCTTTATAAGGTAGACACAAGCTCCAAGGGTCGCCGATATCCTACACCGCACCAGGAGGCCTTTTGCGCAGTCAAATCACTACCGTCTCTCGGCCCGATCTACCAAACAGCTTCCCTTGCGGCCGCACCCGCACGCTGTCCGATTCCTACTACAAAGTATCTCCGAAGAGCGATTTTTTTGAAATACGGTCTATACTTCGGAGTCATGTACCTGAGACATAATCCGGTGTTTTTTTTTTTTTTTTGAATACCCTGCTATGCGTGCGACAACGATACGGAGCGGCCATCAATTAGCAACAAAGTGATCCTTCGGCCACCGAAAAAACCCTCATGCGTAGCCTCTAACCAAGAGGGTAACCCCTACCCCTGCGACTTATAAACTAAATGGAGAGTCTGGTCCCGGAAAGGGGGGGTTCATTTGTAGAGCGGAACCGTTGCTAAAGAAACCGGGTGAAGTGAAGTGGGAAATAGGCGAAGAGCAGTCTGGGAAGGAATGAACAAAGGGGGCATAGAAGTAAACTTACGAAGACAGTCGGTACAAATGGTGAGAGGCATCCGGAAAGACCAGGTTGTGGGCAACTCCCGAAGTTGACATTATCGGGTGGTGGTCAGCGAAAGCCGTTAAAACAGCCCCTCAGGGTAAGGGGGAAAATCCAGACGTCGACTCAGCAGGTGGACGTTGGGGTGGTCTTGATAAGGCCGAAGGCTGAAGCCCAAGGGAGCCCAGAGTTGAGGCCCTGAGGGACGGGGCCCAGGGGTGAAGTCGAGGGCTAAATCCCGAGAGTAAGTGGTATCGACATCGCCTGCAGCAACAAAGACAAAAAAAAAAAGGACTGACGCATCGATGCCCTCAAGGAGTCAACGTGCCCGCGGCCTATAGAAACTACGATCCCCAGGTGAACGCCCTCGACTAAAACACCAGGGCTCGAGGGGAGATGGTGGTGGTACGAGTTCAAGGAGGGGTGGTTAACGGTCGGTCATCTGAAGACATTAGTATGTGCATAAGGTAATGGACCCCTAGCAAATGCACCCAGATATTACAAGGGAGTAGTGTGAAGGACGTCGTGAGCGGAGTGATGTTCTTTGGGGGGGAAAATCACCCTTCGAGTTGAGTGCAGTGGTTCTGCTGTTTCCACCGGCATGTACACGCATATGCTATTCATAGTCCGCCCGGCAAGTACTGAGAGGGTTGCAGTACGGCCTTTGGGCCCTTGACCCTGGCAGTGTAGACCACGCGGGTGGTGATTTTCTCTGATGGATCTTATGGTGGATTACCCGCTGACTGTGGCATTGTATCGTGGACAGCCTGGTGAATTTTTTTTTTTTTGATCCTCCCGGTCTTCATTGGGACCGCGTGATGAGCACGAGGTTTACCGATAGACCCCACCACTGACCTGGCTTTTGCCCAATGCCAATGAGCGAGCTTCGCTTAGCTTATAACTGAGAGTCTGAAAGAGTGCAAACGACTTCAAGCTCGTGGAAAACAAAAAGAGAACGCCCACGTCCCACTGGCGGTGGCCGTCCTGGCACGCAACAGAGCTCCAAGGCGACGGCCATCTTGTCGTTCAAATTACACCGACTCGAGTACTCAGCAGTGAGGCGCTTTATTTTCAAATTCGGATCATAGATAGCCGTCATAGCCGCCGCGCGGCTTGGCATGTGGTGTACTACTAAGCGCACTGTTCTTGAAATCCTCTCGAGTTTGAGTCGTATTCATCGGCTTGAGCTTGGTTTTAGAGAGTCTCTACAGTAAGTGCTCCGTTGATCTACGGATATGGGAGAAAGGCGGTCGTCGGAAGCTCCGCGGACGCGAGTCCTCAGTTTCAGTTTAAATGACACCTGTCCGGCCGGCATGGTCCGCAGTACCTTCTGCAACTTACAATATTCCTTCAAGTTTCCCACGCAGCGGAAATCGGTAACTTACACATGTGCCACATAATAAACTATTGAGCAACCTCCACTGGCACGTCTTGCTAGACCCACACGAACACTTCCAAGTCGCTGGGCTAGATTGTTACTGTTAGTAAGAAGACGATGAGGTAAGCGAACCTTCCACACAAAGCCTCAAGTCAAAATCCAATCTTCACTGACTGAGATATTCGATTTCGTCCGCGGGCGCTTCACCATCTTGAACGTATCTTGAAAGTCACCAGGTCGCCCAGCATAACCGCGACCATTCAAGTAACCAGTAATAGGAGAGTGACACAGACCAATGATCCGTGCAATAATACAGTACATCTGAGCACCCAGCCCCGAGGCACACGCCGTAAAATATTTGCACGTAATTGAACCACAGCATGGATAGCCATCCATCGTCCCCGTAGGCGATCCACACCAAACCCTGACCACCGGCATTGGCCCCACTCTTAAGAACGTCCGAATACGCTTCCAAGTGGACCAGGCAAGCGAATCGTGAAATCTGAAAAGCCGGACTCCCGACCTAGCCCGCGGGACTGTCGACGTCGTAGCTGCGAGCCGACTGTTACGACTGGAACTAGCATTGACTTGAGTGGTGCTAGTGGTAGCTGGTGGCGCCAATTTTTGAGTACGTCCTCCCGCGCGTTGCTTGCCTAGAGAAGGCGCTGGGCACGGAGCCAAAGTGTCAAGGACACCTAGGATGCGCATCGACGATGCAGCTTACCCCCACTCTGGACATAGCCGCTACATGGCAGATCTGCGATTCCCATAGTAAAACAACTTGATGGGTCGAGGGTTGTTGGTGATGAAGGTGAAGAGGAGCGGGGAAGGCGCACGCCGGGTGTAAAGTAACGACTCGGAGAGACTGTCAATGCACGACCAACTTGAAGCACGATGTTATTATAATTGAGAATCGGGGATAGACACAAATTGGGGGTTGTCATCTCGCTGGTGGTAGTCATAAGTTCTACTTAAATGTGACCGGTACAGCCCGTGGACTAATCACAAAGCAAAGGCTGCCACGAACTGAATTGCCGAGTGAGCACTGCATCGCATAAACCCTCGAGACAACCAGTACCCCATTATGGGTTGGCTTCTCTACAAAACAATTAATGCATTTTAAATCCTGCCATGTATCAATATAACACGTTTGCAGCGTTGACCTTGAGTTAGAGTGAGAATGGTGTCCGCCGCATCAAGAATGCGGATGCTAAAACCTACTTTGACACGTGATTGTGTGATTCAGTCCTCAGGCAGAAAACGATGGAAGAAATGGTGGGTGCGTTTGCTTCCCGCGTTTCCTCGTGGGGTCTTCCCGGCTGTGCGTGTACTTGGGCGCCGCAAGATGAGGAACGCTTCAAAGTCTGTGATCGCGGTGGCCGCGCCTGAACTCCCTCCTCCTTGGTGGTAGGAGGGATGGAGATGGCCTCAGACGTGGAGAGTGAGACAGATTTGCCCTTTCTTCCAGATGGGTCAGGTATCCCTGATGGCCAAGGTGCTCGTGGGACTAGAGGCTTAACTGCAGTCCCCGCGGGAGTACGACTGGATCGCTTGTTCTTCCGCGAGCAAACATTGTTCATAGGGCTGGTTTCCTCGAAGGTCTTTGCATAATGCTTTGACTGGAGACGACCTAGTCAGTGTGTTGGAATCCAGGTTAACACAAAATACGACGGATGCGCGTACATTCGTGAGGAGTTCCAAAAGGAGGGCACTGCATTCCCATCACTGAACTCGGAGACTAGTTAGTTCCACTGGCAGAGGACTCGGAATTGTGAAAGGCCACACAACTTGAGCGAGAAAGAGAATCTTACTTGGTCCACTTATATCTGGCTTACCAGTCGAGTGCATAATAGCGCCACTAACTCATCTTAACGGCCTGTGCCATTTTCCGTAGGGTAGAACCAAGGGCGCGAAATCGTGTGTGCCAACTGCCAAGTGCCAACGGCCATGAGACTCGGAGGCATGTCAGTGAGAGGCATGAGGCCAGTGCCAGCTTAGTCAGCTGTCGTCATCCTCCAGTAGCTCTCCTGAGTCGGGCCGAGATGTCTCACTCAGGCTCAGTACCTAGGGCCTGACTGTCAGGCCCTAGGCACGCATAGCCGCTCAACTCAGATTATGTCAGCCCGGATCTGGAAGGGTCGAAGGGGCGAGGTTTTCCTTTAGCGTGCAATAAATATCACGTTATAATTAGCCAGGGCACCTGCATCGGCGCCCACCTTGGGACACCCCCGCAGAAGCCTACTATAAGCGCCCCGAAGGTTCACGCGTTTACCTGGAGCTTTTATCCTTCGCAGCGTGTAGGTCTTTCTATAGTCACGGTATCACTTCGCAACCACTGGTCCACTGTGAACGTGGTTTGGGATGGATTGCATCCAGAGAAATGATGGGCCCTAAAATTTACATTTATTCTACTATTGTTGACTCCAAGTTATAACAGTGAGGTGAGGGTGAGGGCTACATTTACATTTATTGATAACCGCCCACAAAAACCATCCAATCATTGTTGGGATCATTCTACCTGCCATTCCCTGGAAGAGGAGATATTCATGGCCGTAGTATGTAACCATATGAGCAATGCACAAAAGCCGATCCAACGTTTCTGGTAATCGGGAGGCGAGGTAGTAAGGTTGGCACCGAACAAAAGCTCAGTTGTGGTCGTACCAAGGTACAGAGATAAGAAACAGTCTCAAGCACGACGATGGAAGAGAGAACAATGGAGAAATTAGCAATCGCACCAGGAAAATTGGATGCTATATACATTCGATCATGCTCAGTAGTAATTTTATCGCCCAGTAGGTAGAAGTGATCAAATATCCTGCTTACAGTAATGGCATTTCGGCTAGCCTTATATTAGAGCCCGACAGCAGCCAACAGCTTCGCCCAGTTCGGTGTGCCCAGCCCAGTCACCTGTAGTCATAGACGTGAGTACGTGACTGTCCACAGAGCGGAGATAGACTCACAGGATCCCATCCCACCGTTGCAGGAAAGCCACTCGTGCCGCATCCGGGATTGCTGCCAATTGTGATATCGTTCAGCGCGCTCGCGCCAGTTGAGTATAAGAAAGGATTCAGGAAGCCGAGCACCGGCTTGCCGGCCGCGATGAGGCGATCATTCAGCAGTGAGACGACGCTCGCAAAATCGGGCTCGAACAGCTCGTGCCCTCGACGCTCGTCAAGTAGCCACGCCACACGATCTCGAGGTTGGTACCCGCGGCGGAGACGTCGGGGAAGCCCCGGCCGGAGGCGTTGAACTGCCCTGCATAGGTGCCCCCGAGCTTGGACAGGTAGGCGGCCTTGGCGGTGGTTTGGTACGACGGTGTCAAAGTAGTTCGAGAAACCGCCGGACGAGAACAGGGCGGAGGTTTCCGGGTCGAAGTTCTGTGTCCCCCCGACCGAGGTCACGCTTGGTTTGCAGGAAGGAGGTCAGACTGGCGGAACTAGGCGGTCCGTGAGGGAGGGAATGACGAACAATGGGCAACCAGACGGGAAGGTGGGCACGAAGGTCGTGCAGCTTTGGCTCTGTGAGCCTGAAACACCGCCGTCACCAGATGAGAAGAGGATGCTGACACCTCGGGCGCTGAGAGACGCGTAGGCATTGCACAGCCTGCTGAATTACGAGGTCAGTTAGACGATGGATTTCAAGAGAGCTCGATGGGTACTAGGCCAACGCGCGGGAGATGGTGTTTTCGTTCTGTCCGTAACTGGTGGTGAGGACCTGTGGGGGTGCACTCTTGCCATTCAAGAAGTTGATGGTGTCGAGAAATCCCTCAAGATCGCCGTCCTGGTGTTGGTCACCGACGGAGATGAAGACAGTCGGCACGCCCGACGCAAGACCGATCGTGTATTGTACGTCAAGGTCCTTCAGAATCGTGAGAATTTATGTAATTCGATGTGGCGTCAACAACGGTTACTCACCGCTTCAACACCAGCTTCTTCGAGACTCTGTGAGTTGGTGCCGCCATCGATTGTTTGAAGCGTAAAGGTGGTGCGTGGGGGTAGATCAGGGCGGAAAATCCTGAGGAATTCCTGAAAGGTGACTTGTTTAATTCTTGGCAGGGAGTTACTACTCGCTCTGGCGCATACCCTAAGATCACCCTCATTAGCAAATTGCTCGAGGAAACCTGCGACAGCAAGCTTGTTCGACGACTGGGAGGCACGCTCCTTGGGGATGCCGTATAGTTGTTGGAGGCATCTTGGGTTCTGAAACACCAAGCAAGTTGAGGGGATTTCGTCTGCAGAGATCAGGTCTCCGGAGGGCACGGTTTTCGCAGGTGGACTAAAGATCCGCGGCCCGATGTCATTAGGGGATGGGAAGCTGCAGAACGCCTTGCGACACTGTCCAAAGGATGGGGCAGATAACACACGTGATTGTAGGGTGGACGAGTTCGAGGTGGTCCTTGAGCGATGCCGGGATTGAATATGCCAAGGTACGAATGGCACTCTTACCGCTTCTATCGTGCACAAAAGTGAAAAATTCTGCATCGAAAAGTTCGCTCGCGCGAGACACGGTCGTATCGAAATAGATCCAGTCTCCATATGGTGAAAAAACCGTTGCTCTGAGGCCGTTGGCGGACAACCACTCTTTGACCGCAGTGACAGTCTCATGCTTAGGAGTCACGAAGGTGCCAACCTAGTGTGAGCGGCGTCTGACAATCAATGATGAACTGACAGTCATCAATATTGGCGCACCTCCTCCTTGGACAGCCATTGACCGTACTGTGGGCTGCTTGGCGTGCCGATGTCCATGAGCTTGGTTTGGAGACCCTCGATGTCGTTCTGGACAAGCGCAATGCGGAGACGCAGGGCGGCATTTCCAGGCGCAGGGCCCTTGCTCGTGAAGCCCTCTGGGATACCATCGCGACGTTCATGAAGACGCATATCGCGTTTAAAGTGGGAGGACGCAAGTGCAAACAAGAAGAAAGATGGGAGAGCAGCGAGCGCGTTTACCATGACTACTGAGAGCTCGAAGGCACTGGAGATTTTCCTCGGGACGCTACCCATAGTTTTTATAGATTTCAAGAAGTAGCAAGCCGGTACCAGGGCAATAGTATGCCGCTACGGCGGGATCACAAGGACATCGGTGGATTATGTTGGTTCCATCGTTGTCAATTCCACGAATATGCATATCCAATGGCGATGACGACCATGCGATCGAATATAAGCACCAGTTAGGAACAGCGTACTCGTAGCAGCGACAGGTTCGACAGGCTTGACGTTTTTCTGTGAAGAATCCACCATCGTGGTCTGCGTTAGTGTTCAGACTTGGAGCACAGTGGCGCGGGGGTCATACCGGTTCCAAATGTCGTATAGCGGTTCTAACTGGAAAAGCATCATAAGTGCCCCGTGAACATGTCATACTTGGGATTTACCAAGCTTCTGGGACCATGGTGCAACCATAGGAAGACCAGAGATCGCGTGAGCAGCATGTCGAAACCTCGTGACGGCACGATCCTCAAGTCGTTCCCAGAGAGCCTGTGATGCGGCGGGACACAGCCTGAGAAACGGAGACCACATGTTCGTTCGGCTTAGCCGATACAGTAAAGGGAAATGACAGTGGATTATAATACCGCGAGAAGTAACGAACCCCGTTCGAGTTTCCGCTGTACCTCCGCCACATCGCCGCTGGCAGTTTGTAATACAACAGAAGTGGTGGTGTCAGCCAAGGAGATTTCCGGAATCGGACACAATTATTTCCGCGGCCACATTCACCACTGGCAGACTGATTCAGAGGATGTGCACACCGTGACGATATGGGTACCTCTTCAGTTTTGAGAATGACGCCTTTCTGCGTTGACCATAGACAGCTGAATTCGCGCACTTCGAGTTCCAACAGTTGTATAGTAACGCGACCTACGTATCAATCCGCCTATTTGCCGGTCCAAGTGCCAGTCTTCTGAGATTCGGAGCAGCCATCTTGGCACCGACGCCACAGTCTCCACACGTTCATCGTCTCATGTGCCCCCAGTTTAGTTTTTGGTTATTATAATAGTGCGCGCTTTCGCAACTCGGAAGAATCGTTGATCGTCACCTCTGCTGCTAGTGACTACTCGAAAGAGGCGATCCTACTCTACATACGAAAGGGTATGTGAGTGGGGTGAGATTGTGTGGATACGTATGAAAAGAATGGAGGGCGCTGACTGGAATGGCACGGTCACGGTATAGCCATCAGGCTACAATGATTTTTGATTAACTTATAATATGTCATTCGCCGGTGGCAACGACCCACAGATCGCACAACAAAGTTCCTAGTCCGTGCATCACGATGCAGAACGGTGGCGCGGTGGCTGGCCCATGGAACCCAGATTGGCAGTCTACCAGTGGTAGGCGACAATAGAAGCAATTCAAGATGGTCTTATGACTTCGTCCACTTTTGTCTTTGCCCAGTTGAAGTTGAATCTGAGTATTCCCAGCGTCCCGGGCCGCCTTGGCTTGCTCCACCTCGTTCCCCATCCTCTTCTCCATCCCCATCTTCGTCGACGTCTCCCCTCGGATTGGTGCGTATTCACTTTACTCGTACTTTCGCACTTCGGTTGACTAGGATGCGCTTCCCGTCCGTTTCCGGTGGGAGGCTAGTGAGGATGGTGTCTTTGGAGCAGCACGACCCTAGGCCGCGCACAAGGCAATGTCCCTGATGATCTGTCCCAGAATCATGTACTACTTGGCGATATTGGGGTACTTGTACTGTACAGCCCAGTGGAGACTATTTCCAGAGCGAGCTCCGCTTGGCCTGATGTCCCTCGACTGCGGCCTCAGGCTATTTCATCCAGATCAGGAAGGGCACTAGGCCTCAGTGAGTGGAGTTTGTTAGGATCATGTCTAGCCTGGGCGCATTCTCTTGGTGTCGATGAATGTCGGGCACAAAAAAAACTCTCGCTACGCGTGGCGAACAGCTGGCAGCCTCCCTTGACGGAGCGAGCTAAGAGCTATCACAGGTCCGTGTGTGCTTTCCGAGTTCTTCACAAACGCACGCTTGGGCACCTCCAGCCCAATCCATTAGGGATGGATTCCATTCAACTTCCGGTACTCGCCGCCGTAGTGCGCAGACTAACTCATGAGCTTTGGGTTAAGTGCCTACATTACTCGGTCCGGATTAAGTGGACGGCTACAGTTGATGTAAGTAATCGGAATAATCCCACTCCCACTCCCCGTCACTTTTGGTGCACTCCCCACCAGACCGCCCTTAACGCCCGAGGATCCTTCCGAGTGGACCAGGTAAGCCACCCGTCGGGTCTGGGAAGCCACACCATCCGGACCTGGGCCGGGGGACTGTCGATGTCGTAGGTGTCGGTCGGCGTTGGCTACTGGAGGAGTGGGTGTCAGGCTGAGTGGTGCTGGTTGACCCCGGCGACGCCACGTTCCCATTAGGCCCTCGTGTTTGATCGCCTTGTTTTCCTACGGCGTGTTGTTGGCCTGGAGAGCGTGTGCTGAGCACGAAGACAAAACGTCGCAGAATGCGCATCGATGGTAGCTCACCTCCGTCTTGGATACCGCTGCATGGCATATCTGCAACACCCATTTAAAAAAGAATGACGACTTGATCAGGTGACAATTTGTCGAAAATTGGAAAAAAAAGTCTGTGAGGGGGGAAGGGAATTGCGCCGTCCTGTTCAAGGTGGGAAGTGAGTGCACAACCGAGTACAACCAATACTCGCTAAATGAACGGAGGGGATAGAGGGGCACCGGTCGACAGG